>JBBPTT010001328.1:0-11121 GCA_038094175.1 Boletellus aff. lepidospora | reverse complement strand
ACGCTTGCTCACCAAGTGTATCATGTAGGCCCGAAGGCCCACCGTGCGGCGAAACTGCTCTGTGATGCATTGAGCGCTACTAACAGCGAATATGCCCACCTGGTTAGTGTGACAGAGACCCGTCTACCCACCGTCCGGGTCGTCGTGCCGGGAACGTTCACGGCTTATCGTCGATGGCGAGGCGAATTGATTGGGATTGGATTGGGTCAGGTCAAGGTACCGGTGGTCATGTTGCATGCTGAGTCCCAACGGTGGCTGGAGGAGAGGGTAGCGGAGGAGCTGTGACGCTGTGTGCCCCCTTCTTGTGCTGATCACATGACTTATGATTTCTGGACCGCATTTGTACTTGAAGGATATCGGTTGAGTAAGTGACTCCTAGCATCGCAAAGGAGGGGTATCACGTCTTCCGGTCCAACGACTTGCATCAGTCGCAGGGGCGGACGTGTTACGAGTGTCAGAGGACTCTGGTGTAGCAAAGTTTCTCTGAACGCCGAACCGAACATCCAACGAACTGACCGTAGTCCTACTAGTGCATTTGACTTTCTTGTAATATCTAAAAATCTCATGACGTATACTACCAAAACCTAGTCATTTTTGACTCAGAGGGGAATTGCTAGCAGACCCAGAGCTTTGTGAGTAAGTAATGTGGGGGGCTACTAAGTTTCTTTCCCTATCAGAGGACGCCAGCCACGGTGCAGTAATTTGGCCGTGACCTGGCGTATGCCCACAACCGCAATATTGAAACCGCGTATTGGCTTCTTCCCAACTCTCACTTGGCACACCCATTGCTCTCACGAGTCAACATACATTCGCTGCATAGGCAGAACCGACCAAGCGCAAGATATGAATTCTATCGTGTATGTACATGCTACTCAAACACACATCTAGTAGATATGCTAAATGTGCCTCTAGGACGAAGAAAGTCACTATCAAAGGTGGGCTCGCAACGCTGAGATCTGGCGTTCCTTGAGAATTCACACTTCTTCAGGCGTCGAGCTTCACGTTCGACCGCGACGAAAATTACCGCTTGCAAGGCAGTTCTACGTCCTGTTTTCCGTGGGCAATATCGTGCAGTCAACGAGTGCGGCAACAGAAGAAAAGGACCGTACTTCTTGGGGTGAAGATTTATCATTGTGTGTACCAGTCTATTACCTTCTGCCAACGAGCTGATTTTCGTCAGTGATGTGGAAGAGGATCGTTCCGACTTCGTCGTCAAGATCTCCCAGAGGCACCGCTTCAGGAAGGACAAAGTAGTCGCGACCCTCACGGATACCATCGGTGGGGTGCTGGGAAGGTTGAAGGATGGAGGTACGGTGCCGATGGTCTCCGTGGTGCGTTGAACTGATGGGATCGCTGTGACGGAAAGTATTTGAAGAAGGTCTCACAAAAGACACTTCCGATGGGTCCGAACTCTCCCAAATGACGATTAAGTTCACGCTGCTTGCCGAGCTGCGTGAGGGTGTCGACGCAGACGAGCCTCAAGCTGCTGATGCTGCCACTAGGCCGGCTGAAGACACTAACGCACTCTCCAATGCGCCAGTTGTTGGATCACCCGAAGGTGTTGACGTCGATGAGCTTCAGGTGGCCGATGCTGTCACCAAGGCAATTAAAGGGGTCAGTAAATTCAGCTCCGCACCGCCAGTTGTCGACGTCAACTCGGTGGTCGACAATGCTGCGAATGTGGGCAACAATTTGCAGACATTCGAGAATACGTGGAGTGTTCTGTTGGACAAGATCAAGTTATTCAACCAGATTGTTGCTAACGTCGCACAGGTATGTGCCGCTTTGAGCCCCGATGATTCCTCTAAACGACACGTAGATCCATCCATATGCGTCCCTGGCTTGGTCTGTTATCTCATCCGCGACCCAGGTGTGTTGTGTCTGTCAACACCTGTACCATGGTTGATCAGTTGCGATGTCCCTCAGGTGCTCGTAAATCAGAAAAATCACGACGACCGGATTGTTCGTTTAGCTTTCACGATGAGCGATGTCTTTGCATTTGTTCATGCTGCCGATCCATTGAAGGCAATCGAGGCTCACGTCAAGTCCATCACGCTCTTGGTCCAGCAGGTAACAGAGTGCGCATACTTTATCACCGAGTATACCAAACAAAAGAACTTTTGTCAGTCGTCGTCGGCTTTGCAATGACCAAGATTGATCTTCGTATACAGGGATTCGAATCGCGAAATATGCCATGTCTGACATCGATACGACGATCACAAGCTATGAGAAGAAGTTGCAAGAACTGAAAGCTGCATTCCTGGAGGGAGTAACGCTACAGACCGGGGTCACTGTCGTTCGAATGATGAACGCTGTAGAGCACACCGGTAGGTTCCTATCCCTGATCACCACCAACAAATTTTCAGGGTCGTTCATCGCAGCCGAGGCCATCGACCTGAACGATATGCCATATGCATTCGGGGCTAGGTATGCAGAGGAGAAGGGCTGCTTGCCAAGGACTCGCGAGGCCGTTCTCCGCACCGTCTGCGACATTCTCAACGATCCCGCCGACAATGCACCGCGAGTATGTCTTCTGACTGGTGTTGCTGGATCGGGCAAGTCTGCTATTGCTCATTCGATCGCCCGGTTATACGACGGGCAAGAGAGGCTTGGATCGTCGTATTGCTTCTCCAGTACGGACGTCGCGAGGCGGAATCCTCAGAATCTTTTCAGCACCATCGCGCGTGACCTATGCGACCACGATGCTCAGTATAGGTCTGCGCTGTGGGGGGTAGTGAAAGACAATCGAGCTCTCCGCACGTCGTCATCGCCATCCGAGCAAGTCAACCGGCTCATTGTCGAACCAAGCACATGCATCCATGCCATTGGACCCGTCGTTGTCGTCATAGATGCCCTCGACGAAAGTGGCAATGTGGAAGATCGTCGGCAACTCCTGGATACGCTATCGACGCACCTCGTAGAACGAGACCTCCCATCTAGCCTTCGTTTCCTCATTGCCACTCGTCCAGAGAATGACATCGTCAATATACTCGGTTCTGGCCCACAAGTCACCCGGATACACCTAGGAGATATCTCAGAGGCCACGATTGACGAGGATATTCACAAGTTCATCCATCATTCGCTCCATCGGTACACTGAGCTCAACTCTTCGTGGCCTGACGGTAGTTGGTGTAGACTGCTTGTGGAGCATTCTCAGGGTCTGTTTCAATGGGCGTCCACTGCGTGCAGGTTTATTACAGGATACAGCGCTGCCGGATTCGACTCGTGTGAGCGGCTCCGGATTCTCGTGGAAAGCAACAGCGGTGAAATGATCCACCCGCTTGACAAGCTTTACCGAACGATACTAGAACAACAGTTCACAATGACCGGTGCTCAACGCCGGTTTCATGAGGTGATGGCCATCGTGCTTGCCCTTCACGAGCCATTATCATTAGGTTCCCTCTCTGCCCTCTTCGGTAGTGATTTCAAGGTTCGAGAGATCATCAAACCACTTGGATCATTGCTTGATGGTGTGCACGATGAAGACAAGCCGATCCGCCCCTTGCATACATCGTTCCGTGACTTTTTACTTGACAAGGGTCGCAGCTCATCCTTCCATATTCATATCCAACCTCAACACTCCCTCTTCCTTGGACAAGCCTTGGTTGTGTGCATGTGCAAAATGCTTGAGTTCAACATGTGTGGCCTGAGGGATTCTCGATTGCGAAATGCTGCTGTGCCAAACCTAGCTCACCAAATCAAGATAGCTATACCTCCACACCTCTACTATGCATGTCAATACTGGATGGACCACCTGCAACATGCTGACTATACATCAAAGTTGTTGAATAATATTGAACTCTTCTTCAAGAACTTTTTTCCCTACTGGCTTGAAGCTATCAGCCTCCTCTCTCTTTCCTCATCATCTCCTATCTTGTCTGCCACAAAGAGCTGTACCATACTGATGGATTGGACAAAGGTAAACCCATCATTGTGATGAAAACCTTTATTACTGAGTGAAAATGATATTAGGATAAAGAAATGGCCATGCTTGCATCAGAGGCATACCAATTTATTCAAGTGTTTGCCCCTGTTCTCAGAGAGTCAGTTCCTCATATATATCTGTCAGCCATGCCACAGACTCCCAGCAGCTCTCCATTGTGTCAACTGTGGAATAACCACTTTCAGAAGCATACTTCCATTCCTTTTCAGCATCTGAATGATTGGCCTGTGGAGATGCATTTGCTAGAGGGGCACACAGATTATGTCACCTCTGTTGGCTACTCACCAAATGGGAGGCATATTGTCTCTGCCTCAGAGGACAACACCATCAGGGTTTGGAATGCAACCACTGGAGAATGTGTAGCTGGTCCATTTGAAAAGCATACATCTCATGTCACCTCTGTTGGCTATTCACCAGATGGTAGGCATATTGTCTCTGGTTCAAGAGACAAGACCATCAGGGTTTGGAATGCAGTAACTGGAGAGTCTGTGGCTGGTCCATTTCAGGGGCACACAGATTATGTTACCTCTGTTGGCTATTCATCAGATGGCAAGCATATTGTCTCTGGTTCAGAAGACAACACTGTCAGGGTTTGGAATGCAGTCAGTGGAGAATGTGTGGCTGGTCCACTTAATGGACACACATCTTATGTCACCTCTGTTGATTACTCACCAGATGGCAGCTATATTGGCTCAGGCTCAGAAGACAAAACCATCAGGATTTGGAATGCAGCCACTGGAGAGTGTGTGGCTGGTCCATTCAAGGGGCATACATCCTCTGTCAGCTCTGTTTGCTACTCACCAGATGGCAGCTACATTGTCTCTGGCTCTTGGGACAAGACCATCAGAATTTGGAATGTAGCCACTGGAGAGTGTGTGGCCACTACATTCAAGAAGTACACAGATTATATCAACTCTGTTAGCTACTCACCAGATGGCAGCTATATTGTCTCTGGCTCAGATGACAAGACTATCAGAGTTTGGAATGCAATAACTGGAGAGACTGTGGCTGGACCATTTGAAGGACACACATCTCATGTTACCTCTGTTGGCTACTCACCAGATGGCAAGCATATTGTCTCAGGCTCACAGGACAAGACTATCAGGATTTGGAATGTCACTGGTGGAGAATGTGTGGCTGGTCCTTTTGAGGGACATGCATCTTATGTCACTTCTGTTGGTTACTCACCAGATGGTAGTCACATTGTCTCTAGCTCAGATGACAAGACCATCAAGATTTGGAATGCAGTCACTGGAGAGCCTGCAGCTGGTCCATTCCAGGAGCACACAGATTATATCACCTCTGTTGGCTACTCACCAGATGGCAGCTGCATTGTCTTTGGCTCAAGGGATAAAACCATCAGAATTTGGAATGTAGCAACTGGAGAGTCCATGGCTGGTCCATTTGAGGGACACACATCTTCTGTCAGCTCTGTTTGCTACTCACCAGATGGCAAGCATATTGTCTCTGGCTCTTGGGACAAGACCATCAGGGTTTGGAATACAGAAACTGGGGAGTGTGTATCTGGCCCACTAAAGGGGCACACATATTATGTCACCTCTATTAGCTGCTCACCAGATGGAAGCCACATTGTCTCTGGTTCAGAAGACAACACCATCAGGGTCTGGGATGCAGTTACTGGAGAGTGTATAGTTGGTCCATTTGAGGGGCATACAGATTATGTCAACTCTGTTGACTATTCACCAGATGGCAAGTACATCATCTCTGGCTCAGAAGACAATACTATCAGGGTTTGGAATGCAGCCACTGGAGAGTCTGTGGATCTACTCCAGGGTCACACATCTTCTGTCAGCTCTGCTTGCTACTCACCAGATGGCAGTCATATTGTCTCTGGCTCTTGGGATAAGACCATCAGGATTTGGAATGCAGCTACTGGAGAGTGTGTGGCTGGTCCATTTCAAGGACATACAAACTGGGTTACCTCTGTTGGCTACTCACCAGATGGTAAACATATTGTTTCTGGGTCTTATGACTGTTCTATCAAGGTATGGAGAACTCAAGACCTTTTTTCCTCTGCTGCTCTGTATGAGAAGGATGGGTGGACCCATTCTTCTGATGGTTTTTGCTATGGTTGGTTTGCTCCATGGAGTAGACAAGGCCTTTGTCTTCCTGTTCATTCTTTGATCATATCTTCTGATAAAGCCTATCAAGTTGACACTGATAAATCATTGTTTGGAGAGTCCTGGATTACTTGTTGGAAATGATTTTTTGGTGCATCTTGATTGGCAGATCATGATCTACTTTACTTTCTTGTGTTCTTTTTTTTCTCATGTATTGCCATGTTAATCTCATTGATGTTCATGTTTAGATTATAGATAATGAAAGAATGAAAGAATAGGATTACTCAAGTAGGCAATTATTGAGCTATTATCAGGCTATTATTGGCCTATTATGCCTCTATGAAGTAGCCTGGACAGAGCAAGTAAATTAGAATTCTGGCTGTATTAAATTGAGATTCCAATCATGCCAAGCAATGCCAAGTTATGTAACTCATATTCCCAAGTCCAAATAATGCCTATTACAGCCATAAAGTGTATACAAAAATTGTGCCTTGGCCCTTGGGTATTACCATTGAGGGACCCCAGGAGTACTTGAGTGATATTGATGACCATCAGCACTGTTATCTGCACTCATCACCATGCAGCCCCCATGAACAGAGTCACCTGATCAGTTGAGCCAAGAGAACACATGTTTTAAACTGGTTGAGATGGGTTATAACAGTGTGGTAGTGCAGCTCTCTCACTCAGGCACTCCTGGGGTCCCTCCAAGAGTGTTACCTTAGGTGCAATTTTTGCACAACTTTATGGCTGTAGTAGGCATTATTTGGACTTGGGAATATGAGTTACATAACTTGGCATTGCTTGGTGTGATCAAAAATCTGAAAAGCACTCTAATGCAATCTCTGTGTGGAAGAAACTCTGAGTGTCAACCTTCCATCAGAGGTAGGTGTCATGGACATCATTCTCTTTTTTTGGAGAGAGTAGACCCAAGGGAAATGGGAGTAGTCATCCACAATTAGTAGCCAATACTGGTACACTGAGCAACAAAACCATTGCAATGTTTGGTAGGTCTGTAATGTTTGCAATGCAGAATGTCATTGTGTGGGAATTTCGCTTAGTGGTAGGGAGATGAAATAATATAGACACTCTTGGTTATCTATCGCACCATGGATCATGTAATTTAGTTCAGGGATGCCAGAGATATGGCCATTTTAATTCACCCATGTCATTGCAATAGTTTTGTTGCTGGTTTCATGAAGACCCAAATTAACATCTTACATGTGGTTTTTACATAAGAAATGAGTCATGTGATATATATAAAGTTCAACACAGTCAAAACATACAACAACACTACTCTTTCATCACTACATCATGAAATCTCTTTCTGTTGACCAAACCAACTAAATCATCTTTTGTCTGGATTTGGGTCAATCTACTCACTAAATATCTCTTGCTACTGGTGTTAACTACTCCACTATCAGCAGAATACACTATAAACTTTGTCCTTACCTTCCAAAATCATCTGGTGGCCATCCCTCAATCATTTCTTCCATTGACATGTGCCATGCCATTTGACTCATTGGGACTGGAAAGGCTGAAAATGCTGTCCAGGTTACCAAGACACTCCAGGATGTCAAGAACCAGCCTATCTCATCCCAGACTATTCATTGTCATCTTAGAAAAGCAGGAATGAAGGCTGTAGTAAAGAAGAAATGTCCTTTACTCAAGGTATGTCATAGGAAAGAGAGGATGGACTTTGCTTTGAGCCACCAGCATTGGACTGTGGAGGACTGGAAGCAAGTCAAGAGTCTGGATGATAAGTCTGTACTCAAACAAAGATACTAGTTGAGTGCACACTTGGAGGTGTAGTGTGAAGACATGAGAGGTTCTCACTAACTGCAATTGGCAGTCTTGTGGAGGCCAGAAAACTACACATAGATTGCATAGAACTAGCTAGGGAGCTAAAGTACAAGATGGGTTGAACTATATAGTACAAGGATAGGTTGTGCAAATAGTCAGGATGAGTCAGGATGAGTCATGGGTAACTAGGGTGATTGATGCATCAATGTGCAGCAAGAAGATGGGATCAATGGATCAAAAGATGGTGGCTGCAAGGCTATGTGGGGTTACCATCAGGGTGATAATGTGAAGAGGTGACAAGGTGAAGGTGTGTGGATAACTAAGGATTCCACTGGTGATCTTTAAAGGGATATGTCTCTAGGTCAGCAAAGATGGGTTGATATCGGGAGTCCCTGTTGTCTTGGGTAGTTATCATCTGTGGAGTTAGGTAGAGAAGGGACTTATCAATGGTAGAAAAGGAAAAACTGTAACAATACCCCCTTTGTACATTGGAGGTTCCAGCTCCAAGATTTCAATAATTTCTTTGTTGTCATCAGAAGAGTAGTTTCAAAAGAGAGACTTTATCAAGGAATGCAGATGGGTGCATTTTTCTATATGTAGAAAGAAGTTCTTGGGCATTAGAGAGATTTGATGCAGGTTCCCAGGTATTTTTGGCCAAGGAATATCCTTTCCATTTGACAAGATATTTTCTTTGTCCAGTGTGTCCTCTATGAGTGAGGATTGCTTCTACTTCATATTCTTCTTCTCCCTCAATAGAATTGGGTGGGGGTTGGATGAAATTGGGACTGTGTTCTGTGGTCTCAACATATGGAGTAAGAAGGGAGGCGTGAAAGATTGGGTGAATTTTCCAGGAGGAGAGGAGTCAGAGTTGAAATGAGATGGGAGAAATAACTTTTTTGATTTCAAAAGGTCCTTCCCATTTGGGGGTGAGCTTTCTGGATGGATATGGGATGTGGAGATTCCTTCCTTCTAACCAGACTTTATCTCTGATTTTGAAAGGTTTGTATTTAGACCATACTCTCTCCTTTAGTCGTAGTTGGGCAGTTATGTGGGCAGCTTTAGCTTCTTGTTGGGCTTTATTGAGGATTGTCATATGGGATTTGAGAACAGGGAGGAATGTTTTTCCAATGTCTGGGTAGGCTTGGGGTTCATATCCCATCATAAGGGCAAAAGAGGTTTGCTTGGTGACCAAATGAGTAGTGGAGTTGTGAGCAAATTTGGCCATTGGGAGAAGATCGTGCCACTTAGCAGGGTTTCCATCACAGAATATCTGAAGATATGTTTCTAGTTCCTGGTTGACATGTTCTGTTTCCCTATCTGTTTGAGGATGGTATGCTGTGGATAAGGCTAAGTTGTATTGTAGGAGTTGGGTGAGTTCTCTAGCAAATGCTGAGGCGAATTGGGGGCCTCTATCGGATATAACTCAATTGTGGAGTCTGAATCTGGGGAAGATATTTCTGAAAAACAACTTGGCTACTCCTACTGCATCAATGGTTTTATTGCAAGGTAGGAAATTTACCCCCTTTGTAAGGCCATGGTTGACCATGACCAATACAGAGTCAAAACCAGCAGAGATTGGGAGATCTGTGATTAGGTCCATAGAGATATTCTGGAATGGGCAGTCCACCTCCATTGGGTTGGGAATGGGCAGTGGTGTGGTGGAGTGAGTATTAACCTTGTTTGCTTGACAAACCATGCATCCATGGACAAATTTTCGGACAAAAGTTGAGAGTCTGGGCCACCAATAATCTTGTTGGAGTAGGGACAGGTTCCTGAAATATCCACCATACCCTCCAGCAGAGGATTCATGTAAGGTTGTGACCAATATGTTTCTCTATGGTTCAGGAATAAAGAGATGTCCCTTGAAATATAACATTCCATCCTCCCATTTCCAATCCTGGGCAGAGGCTCGAGGAAAGAGAGAAGAACCCATTTGTGTGGCAGCAATGGCATTCTTTGCTAGGAGGTCATCCTTGGTGGAGAGAACTACTTTTTCTCATATAGTGAGGTCAATGAGATTGATAAAGTGATCCTCAGGAATGAGGATAACATCCTGATTGTTGCTGGTAGTATCAATTTCCTCCTGTCTAGACAACACATCAGCTGGGGCCATTTTATTTCCAGGGAGACTTTGATATTGGATGTCAAAATCTTGCAAAAACAACATCCATCTTGCTTGTCAATAGGAAAGCTTGTGGGGTTGTTTAAAGTATGCCAGATTTTTATGATCAGTTTGAATTGTCACCTGGTGTTCTGTTCCTGAGAGGTAATGTCACCATTCTTCTAATGCTTGAATAACTGCTAATAACTCCTGATTGTAGATATTGTAGTTTCATTCCTTGGGGGAGAAGGTTCAAGAGAAATAGATGCAGGGGTGAAGGTCTCCATTTCCATCAGTTTGCATGAGGACCACTCTGGAAGCGGTGAGCAAGGCATCTGTCATTACTGTGAAGGGTTTGGTTGAATCCAGTATTTTAAGGACAGGTCTTGACATGAATGCCTTCTGCAGAGTTCTGAAGGCCATCTCACATTCTGGTGACCAGCTCCAGGTTGCTCCTTTCTTGATTAGCTCATGCAAGGGTTGACTAATCCTGGAGAAGTCAGGGATGAACTTCCTGTAGAAGTTACAGAATCCAATGAACAAGCAGATTTGCTTTACAGAAGTGGGACTTTTCCAGTCTTTGATGGCATTGAGTTTTCCAGGGTTGAGGGTTATCTTGCCAGGTCAGACTATCATTCCTAGGTAGTCTACCTCAGTGACATTGAAGGAGCATTTACTTAGCTTGAGGAATAGATCATTGTCCATCAGTCATTGAAGAACTTAGCAAGTTCTTTCCATATGTTCTCCAGGTTGCTTGATGTTATGCTTGTGTGGAGTTATCCAGCAAGGTCAAAGGTTCGACAACAAGTCCAGAACCAATGAAAGCAACTAGACGAGCGCACACTCTGCAGTGTAGTGCAAGGACATGAGAAGATCTCTCTAACTGTGAGAAGCAGTCTCAAGGAGGCCAGACAACTACACATAGATTGCATAGAACTAGCTGAGGAATAGTAGTACAGGCCCAAGGACTTTATATACTGTTAGCTATATGAGTATGACTAAGAATCAGCTGAGAAGGTGTCATCTATTGTTACTACTCATTATACAGCATCTGGAGAATGGAGAACACGAGGTGATGTGAGAGAATCACCTTGGGAGAAAAGGGTCCATAAGGGAAATGGGCACATCAAGATCAAGGGGAAAAATAGGGGGCATGGCAATGGTGGTTGAACCCATTGGTAGGTGACTGTCAGAAG
>JBBPTT010001327.1:0-11125 GCA_038094175.1 Boletellus aff. lepidospora | reverse complement strand
ATGTGATGGCTAATGGTATATATAGGCTAGGATGAGTCATCAAGGAAGCCTATGGACCATGGTAGAACAATGACAAAGGGAAAAGGTACCATCTAGGTACAGGAACTGTAACTAAGGGTGAAGATCCGATAGGATCGAAATAGAAGAACAGCGTAGGCCAAAGACAAAGAGATAATGAGTAAAACAGGGAGAGAATAGCCCGTACAGGCCGGCGTAATGAAGAGATTCGATGCAAAGAAGGAATAACATGGATGTGAGGGAAAAGATTGTAACATTACCCCTGCTGTACAATTGAACTCCAGGTTCAATCTGAAGAAGACACTCCTCCTCCAAAAATGGAGGTAGCCTGTGCAAGAGTGAGATGTTCAAACGGATAGTTGTCGAGAATGTGACCAGATTGATTGCAACCTGAGCAAATACAAGTGGGGCAGACTCTATCTACGTGTCCCCAGTGTCAACATACGCCACATTGAGTGGAGAGGCACTCTCTCACACGATGCCCCAGAGCAAATTGGTGGCAATGGAGGCAGGAGTATTGAGTGCAGTCCTGTATGTAATGTCCCAGCTCACGACAATTGTGACATCGGGAGGTAGGAGTGGCTGGAGTGGGATGAAAGGGATGCGGAAGGACTTGAGTGGGTGAGGATAGGACGGTGGTGCCATTGGGGAGTGTGATGAGATAGGTAGCAGGTGGCATGTGGATGACTTCGTCTAAGTCCTCAGAGGAGGAAGAGGGAGTCAATGGAGTGGGTTGCAACTCAACAAGAGTGGTTTCTCCGACGAATGGGGAGGGAGATGAAGGGATAGGGGTGATGACATGAATGGGCAAGGCAAGGGAGGAGGGATTTTCTGGAGAAGGTTGTTGGGAGCGGAGTATGAGACGATGGGTAGAGATGACCTGAGAGACATATGTGTCACGATCGAAAACGGATAAACTAGTGAAGATGGTGCTAAACAGAGGATAAATGAGATCAATAGGTAATTGAGAGACAAAGACGTGAAAACCCTGTAAGTGGAGAATGGAGAGGATGCATTTGGGGATGTGGTTGATAGCTAGTCGAAGGGGGAGACCATAGCCCATGGGGCAATCGACAGGAGCAGCATGGAAATGAAGCATTTGAGCTTGAGTACAATCATGGAAAAGGTGTATGAGTTCCTGTGATATCTCGTCCTCAATATACAGTGGGAGGGCTTCGAGAGCGAGAACGAGGGCAGGTTTGGAGAGGATAGCAGAGTAGAGTGCATGGGTAGAGAGACGAGGGAGATGGGTGGCTTGGACTGGTATGTTGCGAAGGGTGGTGTGACAAATAGAAGCAGAGGAGATGGAGGAAGAAGATGAAGAGCAAGGGGTGGTGGGGATGGACATGGCAGGGGAAAGGTCTAAGTGTAGAACCAGTAAAGGGTAAAGAAAGCAGTGAGGAGGGAGACAAAGAGGAGTGTGGAGAGGAGGGGAATAAAAGGGCAGAGAACAAGGTACATTAAGGTCTATCATAGGTGATGGTTTTTTTTATATTTAGATAAAAGAAGGGGGGCATGGCGGAGATTGCTTTCGGGTTCCCAGGTGTTTTCTGATGAGCCATAACCCTTCCATGTGGTCAGGTACTTGTAATGGCCAGGGGATCCCCAGTGTGCGAGGAGTGCCTTGACTTCATATTCCTCTTCATCAGCAATCAGTGTGGGCAGTGGTCTAGAGAATGATGGGCTGTGTGCATCAGTTTGCTTAAATGGAGATAGAAGTGAGGCATGGAAAATGTCATGGATCCTCCATGTGGAGGGAAGGCAGAGTCGGTATGTGAGTGGTGATAGGACCTGAGATATTTCAAAGGGTCCGTGTCATTTGGGAGCAAGTTTCCTAGATGGGTATGGAATGCGGAGATTAGTGGCTTCAAGCCAAACCTTGTCCCCTACTTTCCAGGGAGAGAAAGAACAAGTGGAATGTCGCATTATGGCCATGCGAGCAGAGTCATGGGCTGTAAGGGCCTCTTCTCTGGCCTTGGCTAGGGAGGAGAGGCGATCAGTGAGAGCGGGAAGGAATGTTTTACCCAGGGCAGGGTAGGCTCGGGGTTCGTAACCAAGGAGGAGGGAGAACAGTGATTTCTGGGTGGAGCTGTGTGGGACGGAGTTATGGTGGAACTCTGCCATCGTTAGGTAATCAGTCCATTCTAGGGGATTATTAGTACAGAAGATGCGGAGGTATGTTTCTAGTTCCTGATTGGTTCATTCCGTTTGACCATCAGTTTGAGGGGGGTAGGTGGTTGAGAGGTGAAGGTCGTACTGGAGGAGTCTGGCAAGTTCTTGAGCAAAGGTGGAGGCGAATTGGGGGCCTCGGTCTGAGATGATGGAGTCGTGGAGGCTGAAACGTTTGAAGACATTGTCAAAAAATAATTTAGCAATGCCTGCGGCATCAATGGTTTTAAGACAAGGGAGTAGAATTGCCCCCTTTGTAAGGCCATGGTTGACCACGACCATGACAGAATCGAAACCCAATGACAAAGGGAGGTCCATGATGAGATCAACCAAGATTTGCTTAAAGGGGAGGGTGGAGGTGGAGGGGATGGGGTTAAGTGGAGGAACGGTGGGATGAGTGTTGACCTTGGACTGCTGGCAGAGGGCACAACTGGTGACGAAGTTCTTGACGAAGGTGGCAAGACCTGGCCACCAATAGTTGCATTCAACCAAGACCTTGGTGTGAAACTGTCCTGCATGGCCAGAGGTGGGTGAGGAGTGAAGTGAGTGGAGGAGATCAGAGCGAGCATCAGGGGGAACATAAAGGCAGTCTCAGAAGTATAATTTCCCATCGTGCAGAGACCAATCAGAGAGGGAAGAATGAGGGAATAGAGGGGAGCTCTCTTTGAGAGCATTGACTGCATGAAGAACAAGGGGGTCTGACAGAGAAGAAGCTGAGATCTTCTCAGCTAAAGTGAGGTCGAAGGCGGCAATGACCACAGGTTTGGGGAGTATGGGGGCAATGTTGTCAAGAGAGGTGTCCACCAAATCTCGTTGGGAGAGGGTGTCGGCTGGTCCCATCTGTGTGCCGGGGGTAACTTTCCAGGTGATATTGAAATCCTGGAGGAGAAGAGACCAACAGGCTTGTCGACGGGAAAGTTTGCAAGGATCCTTGAGGTAGGAGAGGTTCTTGTGATCGGTAAGGATGGTGATGGAGTGGGGGGTGCCAAGGAGATAGTGTCACCATTCTTGTAAGGCAAGGATGACTGCCAGAAGTTCCCTGTTGTAAATGTCATAGTTCCGTTCAGCAGGATTAAACATCTTAGAGAAGTATGCACAAGGATGAAGGTCACCATTGACGTCTGCCTGGAGCAGGACTGTGTCCACTACAAGGAGAGAGGCGTCAGTCATGAGTGAAAATGGTCTAGAGAGATCAGGGAGTGACAGAACAGGGGCAGAGGAGAAAGAGGATTTGAGAGTGGAAAAGGCCTTATCCTGGAGTGGGGTCCAGAGCCAGGGTTTGTCCTTTTTGGTGAGGAGGACAAGGGGGGTGACGATGTTGGAGAAGTTGGGAATGAACTTCTGGTAGAAATTGGCAAATCCCAGGAAGCTACGGATTCCTTTGACTGAAGTTGGGGGAGTCCAATCGGCTATAGCAGTTAGTTTAACTGGGTCCATTTCTACATGTCCCTGACTGATGATCATCCCAAGATATTCCATTTTTGGGGTGTCGAAGGAGCATTTGAAGAGTTTGAGTGACAGGTTGTGATCTCAAAGCTGTTGAAAAACTCGGAGGGTGTGTTGGTGGTGAAGGTTGATGTCATCCTTGGTGTGTATGCCAATGTTGTCCATGTAGATCTTTAACCATCCTTCGGAGAGAATATCAGCGAAGACATGATTCATGAAACTCTGGAAAGTTGGAGGGGCATTGTTAAAACCAAAAAACATAACCATGGGTTCAAAAAGTCCTAGGGGAGTGATAAAGGCAGCCTTCCATTGATCTTCCTTCCGAAGTTGAATGTTGTTGTACCCCCATCGAATATTGAGTTTAGTGAAGATGGTGGACTCCTTCATGTCGTCAATGAGGTCAGAGATAAGGGGAAGAGGGTGGGCATTCTGAATGGTGAATTCGTTAAGGTATCGATAGTCTTGGCATGGGTGAAGGGTACCATCTTTCTTTGGGACAAAGAAGAAGGGCAAAGCTTGAGGAGATTTGGAGGGGACGATTCGACCTGTTTTCAGGTTTTCTTCGACAAAAGCCTTACAAGCTTCTTTCTCCGCAGGGTTGAGGGGATATACCTTGGCTATTTTGGGGATGAAGGATGGTTTCAGTTCGATTATGTGGTCATAAGGGCGGTGCGGAGGAAGGATACTGAACATCTTCTCAGAGAAGACGTCAGAATACTCCTTACACCATTCTGGGACTTCTTGTTCCTTAGGGGCTTCTTGTTGTGCAAGTTGAGTGGAAAGGGTGATCTTGTCAAGGGAGAGGGGAGTTGGAGGGCGAATAGTGACAGTCTTGGTGATCCAGTCAATGTCAGGATTTCGCTTGGTTAGCCAGGAGGTTCCCAGGATGACTTTCTTTTCTCTGAGGGAAGTTACCATGAATTTAATATTTTCTGAGTAGGAGGGAAAGAGGGCTTTGGCAGAGATGGAGAATTTAATGATCCCTTTTCGGTTGGGAGTTTTGTCTACGTTGGTGGCAGTGAGAGGTTGAGTCATCCAGCGAATGCCAGATCGAAGAGCAGGTACAAGGCTAGAGTTGATGAAGTTTCCGGTGGCTCTGCTATTGATGAGAGCAATAGTGTTGACGATTTGAGAGTTAGACCGTAGGTGGACAGGGATGCGAATGGTTCTTTCATTTGATTTGCCTACTAGTACATGAGGGAAGGATGACGTCAAGGCAGCTTCCCTATTTAAAAACCTGGTTCGAGATTGTCTATCTGCATCTCTCCTGGTTTGAAGCAAAGCTTAAGCATCTGGAGGATCTCCCCTTCTCCTTTTCCAGTGGAGTGGAGTTGGGATATATAGGTTTCAAGGGCGGAAGGAGTGGTGGAGGGGGTGGTAGGAGTGATGGCTGGAGTACTGGTGGTGGCGGTGGCAACAGTGACGGGTTCTTGAGGGCGAGAGGGTCTAGAGGGGGTTGTGAAGGTGGTGCATTTTCCTGTGTTATGTCCCTTCTTCCTACAGCGAAGGCAGCAGCCCTCTTGGAAACATTGGGCCCATTCCTCTGGAGTGAGCTTCCCTACTCTGAGGGTGTCAATGTCCATGGTGTTCAGGTCCGAAGAGGGAGTACTGGTAGTACGAGTGGAGGAGAAAAAGGACATCTGGTGGTTGCCTTTTTTTAAGGCATTGATGTGTGCAACCTGGGTGTGGAATGTCTTAGCTTTCTTGATCCACCTGTTGATGGTGTCAGGGATGGTGGACATGGAGAGGATGAGGGTCGTGATGTGTTGGTCAAGTCCTCCAGTCATCATATGGATGAGGGTGGCGTCGTCGGAGATGCCTGCTTTAGTGGCGAAGTTCTGAAAGTCGGTGATATATTTCTGAAACCCATCATCCGTTTTAGTAGTCTTTTGACAAAGGGAAGAGAGTTCCAGGTGAGTAGTGGTCTTGATATCGTAGGGGAAGAAAGTGGACTCAAAGTTGGAGGCGAGCTTGTCAAAGGTTTTCTCGGTGGAGGGGATGTTCTTGTCAGCCATCCAGTTGTACCACATTTCCGAGAAGGACACACCATGTCCCTTACTCATTCAGTTCAAAGTGGTCATGATTTTGGCTTCATCGGAGGAGTACTGGGTTGGGTTGATCTGGAAATAGGCCTTCATGGCCTTGATCCAATGGATGGACTCGCTGGGCTCCCCTGAAAAGTTGAGGGGGAGAGCAGCCTTGAGCTCGGGCTGGGTGGTTGCCATGGGTGCAGAGGGCAGTGTTGGGACGATGGGGGGTGCTGGGGGTGGTGCTTGGGGTGCTTGGGCAGAAGAAGTGATGACTGGGGGTGCTGGGAGCACAAGGATTTGTACAGGAGGGGTGATTGCAAGTGCTGGAGTGAGTGGTCTAGGCAAGGGAGGTCCTAGACTTAGCTGAGAGAGTGCTGGGGACTGAGTAAGTTGACGATGGACTGGGTTGGTTGAGGACGACCCTGTGATTCTCCTGGGGGATGCTGAAGGCTGGGGGGCTAGGGATGTGAAGGGATTGGTCCAAGGGGGCAAGGTGTGCGGTGGGGTATCCTCTGGCTCAGAGTCTGAGGGAGGTCGAAGGTTCCGTCGAGGGCGAGACGTTGTGCTGGGTGGCCCTGCTCCTAAAGAGGAGGGGTGAGGGAGACACTTGTTCTTTTGTTATGCTGAATGCACATCTAGTGTCGTTCAAGCAACCTGTGGAAGGGCGGACTCTCATGAAGAGGTCACAGCATCCTATCCATCTAGGAGAACAAGAGGACAAAGGACTCAAGCTGAACTCGAGGACTGAGGACTCAATGGGACTAGGGACTCGAGAGATACTTGAGGACTTTGGGAGCGACAGAAGACTATGTATATTCACGTAGAACAAGTGTAAGGAAATACATGTGATGGCTAATGGTATATATAGGCTAGGATGAGTCATCAAGGAAGCCTATGGACCATGGTAGAACAATGACAAAGGGAAAAGGTACCATCTAGGTACAGGAACTGTAACTAAGGGTGAAGATCCAATAGGATCGAAATAGAAGAATGGCGTGGGCTGAAGACAAAGAGATAATGAGTAAAATGGGGAGAGAATAGCCCGTACGGGCTGGCATAATGAAGAGATTCGATGCAAAGAAGGAATAACATGGATGCGAGGGAAAAGATCATAATATGAAGAGGTGAAAGGGTGACAAGGTAATGGGATGATGAGTCATATAGGATTGACTGGCAAGGACACTTGGTTTGATGGATACTGGGCATCCTAGAGGTTCTTGGTAGTCGTTATCATTGGATTAAGAATAGGGGTGACTTATCAAGGGGTGGAAAAGAGGAAAAACTGTAACAATTCTGATGCCTTATGCTTAGCACATGAAGATACATGTGGTCCCCTCACAGTACATCTAGATAGAGTACCAACATGTACATACAATAGGACTGTATATATACCTGAGGAACCTCTGGCTGGCTCTCCAGTCAAGTTCACTTGGTCCTCTCCCTTCCTTTGGGCTATGGCCCTCCTCCAAGCTACTTCTTGCTTCACCTACACTTTATTGTGGGTTTGAAGGTGTTTCAGAGGCAGTGATAAAGGTCAAAGGAGAGCACATTAAATACTAGAAGTCTAAATTTGAGACAAAGCTCAGATACAGTGACTTCAAAAACCCTTTTCATATTGACTTTAATTACAGTGCATGAAGTGTACTGCCAACCACTGTGGGAATTTCACTTTGCCTTGGTGGAATCATAAATGGTACATACTCCTGGCTGCAATATTGCCCCCTGGATCATGTGATTTTGAATCACATAATACAAAGATATGGTCAATTCAAAACAGCAATACTATGGAAAAGGTTTTTTCACTTTTGAGTGACAGGAATTGTTACACTTGTGTGGAGTTATCCAACAAGTGATCTCAAAACCCTTAAGCTGGAGTGCACACTCTGAGGTGTAGTGTGAAGACATGAGAGGATCTCACTAGCCAAAACATATTGGCCTTGTGGATGCCAGATAACAATGCATAGATTGTGTAGAACTAGCTGGAGAATACAAGTACAGAGTACCAGACTTTATATACTACTAGGTATGCTGTGCAATGAGTCACTATGAGTCAGAATGAGTTGGAGGGAGTCATACACAAAAGCAGTACATGGGAAAACACAGGAGTACATAGTGATATGAGAGAATCACTGGAGGAGGGAAGTATTCAAAAGGAAGTATGTGTGCATAATTACAATCAGCAGAATAAAGGGAAGTCTGGATAGTGAGGAAGCAGATTAGATCTCAAAGGGAAATGGTTATTGGTCTCAAGAAAGGAATCAACCATTGGGTAGTCATGAGAAAAAGACTTAACAGGAATGCCTCTGACTCAGGTAGATGCATAGACCAAAAAATCATAACAGGAATCTATTGAAATCAAATGGCACTTGGTTTTCTTTTGTCATACAAACATATATATATATGTACAGTGGCTCAAAAAATTGTCCCAATGTTGTGGCATTTTGGACAAATGGGTTAATTGCCAGAGATATAGGACAAATAAGACCAACCACCTGCAGGATGGAAGATAGTACCTGCTCTTGGAATCCTAATCTCGCTTAGATCATGTGATTTGGTTGTCATGGCATTGAGATATAGCCATTTTAAAATGACATGTCATTGGGACAATTATTTGAGTGTTGTAGAAACTGACACCTTCAACTATGCTGTTGCTGGAATCCTCTCTATCTGATGTCCAGATGAGGAGGAGGTCCAGCCTGTCACTTTCTTTTCCAGGATCCTCCACACAGCAGAGTTAAAATATGATACACATGACAAGGAATTGCTTGCTATCCATGAAGTATTCCAGACTTGGCATCATTACCTTGAAAGTTCCACAATTCTGGTCAACCTTGTCACCAACCATAAAAATTTGGAGTATTTCACCACCAGTAAGCTCCTTATCCACCAGCAGGCTCAGTGGTCAGAGTTACTCCACCAATTTAATATGATTATCTGCTTCTGTCCCAGACACCTCAGAGCATAGCCCAATGCCCTCACTAGACACTGGGACATCTATCCTAAAGAGGAGGATAGGCACTACACTCATGTCAACCTCCACAACTTCCATCTGGTCTTTACACAGGAGCAGCTTGCATTGTCCCTAAGAGTGACATGCCTAGCAACTCTGGTACTCCAAGCCAGCTCCATGTTTGACCTCAAATCCCTTCACCATGACATTCTCTCCACTCTCTCTTCAGATCCCATTGCTTCCCTCTGATGCACTTCAAACCCAACAACTTATGTGGGTGAAGCAAGCAGGCAAGAGAGGAGGTGCTCAAGGTAGAAGGGAGAAAACCAAGAGAACTTGACTGGAGAAACCAGCTAGAGGTTCCTCAGGTATATATGCACTTCTATCTATTTGTACATGTGGTGACCATATCTAATGATCTACTCTAGGGTAGGCATGGGAATAGGGTATGAGTCATGAACATGAGGAAGCCTCATGGATCAGCCATGAAGTGGACATGAGGACATCAAATGGAAGAGCAGGAAACATAGTCATGCACAGCACAGAAATGAAAAGAAGGCTGCACATGCACAGGATGGGTCATAGAAATTTTATAGTAAAAGCAGGATGCATCAAATTGTCTGTGAAAGAGTATAAGATGAAGATAAGATCATATCACATGACTTGATAAGATAAGATAAGGAAGAAATTGGACATAGCATAAGTGTGAAAAGTTGTGCTGTAACACCCTCCATCTCTCCAACACTTCTGCACCATGCTTGCCAGTTGATTCTGATGGTTTCCTCCACCTAGACAACTGCATCTACATCCCAGATTGTGATGATCTCTGCCTCCACATACTTTGGTTTAAACATGACCACCCCATTTCCAGCCACTTTGGTCAGAACCAGACTCTGGAGTTAATCTGGAGAGAATATACCTGGCTGGGCATCCAGACTTTTGTCAAAAAGTATCTGTCTTCATGTACAGCCTGTGACCATGCCAAGGTACCTAGGCATAAGTCATATGGACTCCTGAAACAGCTTCCCATCCCTGAAAAACCCTAGTGAAGCACTTCTAAAACCCAACAACTATGTGGGTGAAGTGAGTGGATGAGAGGAGGACCTTGTCCAAGAGGATAGAAGGGAAAGTTCCAAGAAGATTTGACTGGAGAGTCCAGCCAGATCCTCTGGGTTTATATACTCCTGCATACATTTGTACATATTGTAATCAGATCTACTGATCTAGAGCTATATAGAAAAGACAAAGGAGAAGGCTGCATGCATGAGTCATGTAGAGTCATAAAGCTGCACTAGGCAGCATGGATGTCACATGGAGAGTCATGAGGAGTCAATGAGGTGGAATGGAAGCAAGCATAGCCATGTACAGCACAGAAATGAAAAGAAGGCTGCACTGGCACAGGATGAGTCATGGAACCTAAGGTAATGGGAAATGTGTAAAAGTGTCCTGAATGCTTAAGTAGGGGTGTTACATAATGTGATAAGATGGGATGGGAAGGAAAAGGATGTAGCATAAGTGTGAAAAGTATAACTGTAACACCACCCCCCTTCTATGCATCAAACTCCTGGTTGATGGTGCCAAATGACAGTGCAGGGCAGCTCATCATAGGGGTTGTAGACTGCAAACTGGTCAAGGAAGCTGGCATGTAGGTGGAGCTTGGAGTTTTTCTCATGGAATTCATCCAACACTGCCTAAGCATTAGAGAGATTGGATTTGGGTTCCCAAGTGTGTCCATCCTTGCTGTAGCTGCTCCAGTGGGTGAGATATTCCAATCTACAACCCCTAGGTGTGCATCAACAATAAAATTTACTTCATATTTGTCCTCCTGATCCTTGGTTATGTTGACTGGACCAGGCTGGGAGATGGGCTGGCCATCAAGGTGTTCCTGGTATGGCTTTATGTGTGAAATATTAATGACAGGGTGGATTCTCATAGATTTGGGCAACTTCAGCTTGGCTGCATTTTGTTATGATTTTTGCCCTTGCTTCCACTCTGTTTCTTCTTTCCATTGAGTCACTCCACTATGCCAGCCCCTATGGACTATTCTCTCCTAACTTCAGTCATTTCCTCTTTGTCTTCAGCCCTTCTTCCCTTTTGATCCAGATCCTCTCAGATCTGTCCGTTTAGTTACTGTTCCTGTACCTTGATGGTAACTCTCCCCTTTGTCATCGTTCTACCATGTTCCATAGGTTTCCCTGATGACTCATCACAACCTATATATACCATTAGTTATTTAATGTATTTACTCACTCTTGTTCTGCGCAATAACACACAGTCTTTTGTTGCCACTCAGTCTTGATCCCTTGGTGTTACGCTTGCGTGGAGTTATCCAGCAAGATCAAAGGTTTGACCTCCTAGTCCAGAACTGATGGAAGCAACTAGTCAAGCACACACTCTGAGGTGTAGTGTGAAGACACGAGAGGATCTCTCTAACTGCGACGAGCAGCTTTGAGGAGGCCAGACAACTACACGTAGATTGCATAGAACTAGCTAAGGAAAGGTAATACATATC
>JBBPTT010001326.1:0-11134 GCA_038094175.1 Boletellus aff. lepidospora | reverse complement strand
CTTACACCCCCTTCGGGATCACAACCTATCACTCAAACTCTCCAAATGCTCCTTCGACACTCCAAAAATGGAATATCTCGGGATGATCATTGGTCAGGGACACGTGGAAATGGATCCCATTAAGCTAACTGCCATAGCCGACTGGAAACCCCCAATTTCAGTCAAAGGGATCCGTAGCTTCCTGGGATTTGCTAACTTCTACAGGAAGTTCATCCCCAACTTTTCCAACATCATCGCCCCCTCGTTCTCCTAACCAAAAAGGACGAACCCTGGCTCTGGACTCCACTCCAGGATAAGGCCTTCTCCACCCTCAAATCCTCCTTCTCCTCTGCTCCTGTTCTCTTACTTCCCGACCCCTCTAGACCATTTTCACTCATGACTGATGCCTCCCTCCTCGCAGCTGGTGCAGTCCTGCTCCAAACAGACGTTAACGGTGATCTTCATCCTTGCGCATACTTCTCTAAGACGTTTAATCCTGCTGAACGAAATTACGACATTTACGACAGAGAACTTTTAGCAGTTATTCTCACCCTGCAAGAATGGCAACACTACCTCCTCGGCACCCCTCACTCCGTCACTGTTCTCACTGATCACAAAAACATCTCCTATCTAAAAGACCCTCGCAAACTTTCTCATTGACAGGCCCACTGGTCCCTTCTCCTCCAGGACTTTGACATTACCTGGAAAGTCACCCCAGGCACGCAGATGGGACCAGCTGATGCCCTCTCCCAATGAGACTCTGTAGACACCTCCCTCGATAACATCGCCCCCATACTTCCTGAACCCACCATCATCGCCACCTTCGACCTTGCCCTAGCCCAAAAAATCTTGACCTCCTCCCTGTCTGATCCTCTAGTTCTTTGAGCAGTCAATGCTCTCAAGGACAACTCTCCTCTATTCCCCCGCTCCTCCCTCTCTGACTGGTCACTACACAATGGAAAACTGTACTTTCGAGATCACCTCTATGTTCCCCCCCATGCCCGCTCTGACCTCCTCCACTCACTTCACTCCTCACCCACCTCTGGTCATGCTGGACAATTTCACACAAAGGTTTTGGTTGAACGTGATTACTGGTGGCCAGGTCTAGCTACTTTCGTCAAGAACTTTGTCGCCGGATGCGCCCTTTGCCAACAATCCAAAGTCAACACCCACCCCACCGTCCCTCCGCTCAATCCCATTTCTTCAACCTCAACTCTCCCCTTTAAACAGATCTCCGTCAACCTCATCACTGACCTCCCCTTATCCTCTGGTTTTGACTCCATCATGGTCGATCATGGCCTTACAAAGGGGGTAATTCTGCTCCCTTGTCTGAAAACCATTGATGCCGCAGGAGTCGCCAAATTATTTTTTGACAATGTCTTCAAACGCTTCGGCCTCCACGACTCCATCATCTCTGACAGAGGCTCCCAGTTCGCCTCTGCCTTCGCTCAAGAACTTGCAAGACTCCTCCAATATGACCTTCATCTTTCCACTGCCTATCATCCCCAAACTGACAGTCAAACCGAACGGACCAATCAGGAACTAGAAACATACCTCCGTATCTTCTGCACTAACAACCCCCTAGAATGGACAGATTACCTAACAACTGCAGAGTTCCATCATAACTCCGTCCCACACAGCTCCACCCAGAAATCACCGTTCTCCCTCCTCCTTGGTTACGAACCCTGAGCCTACCCAGCCCTGGGTAAAACATTCCTCCCTGCTCTCACTGACTGCCTCTCCTCCCTAGCCAAGGCCAGAGAAGAGGCCCTCGCAGCCCATGACCTCGCCCGCCTAGCCATGACTCGACACTCCACTCGCTCCTTCTCTCCCTGGAAAGTAGGGGATAAGGTTTGGCTCGAAGCCACTAATCTCCGCATCCCATACCCATCTAGGAAACTCGCCCCCAAACGGCATGGACCATTTGAAATATCTCAGATTCTATCACCGCTCACATATCGACTCCACCTCCCTCCCACATGGAGGATCCATGATGTCTTCCATGCATCACTGCTTTCTTCCTTTAAACAGACTGATGCACATGGTTCCTCGTTTTCTAGACCCCCGCCCATACTGATTGCCGATGAAGAAGAGTACGAAGTCGAGGCCCTTCTCGCACACCAGGGATCCCCTGGCCATTACAAGTACCTGACCACATGGAAAGGTTATGGCTCATCTGAAAATACTTGGGAACCCGAAAGCAATCTCCGTCACGCCCCCCTTCTCCTATCTAAATATAAAAAAGATCATCATTTACGTTAACCCTCAGAAAATGTATTTAGTCCTTCACCCCTTCATTCCTCTCTTCGCAACCCTCTACTTCATCACTCTCCTCGTCACTTTCTTCTCCATCTACTGGATCTTTACCTAGCATGTCCATCCCCACTTCCCCCCAGTCGTCCCCCTCTTCTTCTATCTCTGCCGCTTCCATTCGTCGCGCCACCCTTCGTAACACCCCAGTACAACCAACCTATCTCCCACATCTCGCTGCCCATACCCTCTACTCAGCCATCCTCGCCGAACCTCCCCTAGTCCTTGCCCTAGAGGCTCTCCCTCTCTACATTGAGGATGAGATCTCTCAGGAATTAGTACGCCTATTTCATGACGCCACTCATGCTCAAACCCTCCATTTTCACGCCGCACCTGTTGACCGCCCTACCAGCTACGGCCTCCCTCTACACCTAGCCATCAACCGCCTTCCTGAACGTATCCTTTCTATTCTCCACCTGCATGGTTTCCACATTTTTGTCGCTCAATTACCACTGAATCTTGTTTACCCGTTGTTTAGTACCATCTTCGCTAGCTTGCCTGTTTTCGATCGTGACGCCTACATCTCTCGTATCCTATCCTCCTCCAACCTCGTACTTCGTTCCCAGCGAACATCCCCAGATGGCTCCTCCCCCATTGCTCTTCCAGTGCTCTTAAGTCAACCGTCCTCTGCTTGCGCTGCCACCCCTTCCCTCGAAACAACTCTTGTCGAGTCCCAACCACCCCCATCCATTCCCTCTGACGAGGTTGACGAGGTTATCCACATCTCCCCACCCCAATCCTATGTCATCACCCTCCCTAACAGCACCACCGTCCTCTCCTCTCCCACTCGTGTCCTACCACGGCCCTTTCGTCCCACTCCTGCGACCCCCACCACCAGGTGCTTCCATTGTTGTGAATTGGGCCATTACATCGAAAATTGCCCTGGATACACGTGCCCTAATTGCCACAACTTCGCTCCGGGCCATCGTTGGAGAGAGTGCCTCACCAGTCAATGTGATGTATGTTTACACTGGGGACATAGCGCTAGAGCCTGCCCGACTCGCATCTGCTCCGGTTGCAATTGATCTGGACACATCTTCGACGACTGTCCATTTGAACATCTCACTCCCGCTCAGTCTACCAGCTTATTTGGAGGAATGCCATCTTCTATGGATTGACCCTGGAGCTCAATTGTATGAAGGGGGTAATGTTACGATTTTATCCTTAGCCCCGCGTATTTTCCTCGTTTCCATCCTTTCTCTCCACCGTGCCGGTCCACTTGCCTTTGCCGAGCACTTTGATCATTTCTTATTTGTCTTTGGCCCCTTTTCCTGTGTCATCCGAGTCATCTCGGATTACTTCCTTTCGTAACCTTTCGTAACCTTTCATACCTGGTACCTGCTGCGCTTTGATAGTAGCAGCTTACTTCATTGTTCCTCCATGTTCTATAGGTTTCAATGATTACTCATCTCTACCTATATATACTGCTAGCATACTTGTCTTTTCTTTACACTTGTTCTACGTGAATATATGCACTCTTGTGTCACTCCTCAGTCCTCAAGTATCCCTCGAGTCCTTCATCTTCTCAGTCCTCAGCCCTCGAGTACCCCTCGGGTCCTTCGCCTCTCCTTGTTCTCCTAGGTGGTTAGGATGCTGCGACCTCTTCGTGAGAGTCCGTCCTTCCACAGGTTGCTTGAATGACACTAGCCGTGCGTTCAGTGTAACATAGGTTCAGTTCAGGTTCACCTTGAGGGGGGCCTGAACTGAACTGAACTGAACTTTGGCAGCTCTATTGCTGACTTTGAGCAAGTTGTTGTAAAATCAGTGTAAGATGGGTGTTAGGTACCAAGACTGGGATACTAGACATGGTAAAATCTGCATCCAAGAACATTCTGGACAAGTTTCAGAGACTTTGACCTAATGTTATGGTAGTCCTTCTCTTAGGCAGAAGCATAGGCACAAATGTGTATATATCACTAGACTGCAATGAGATGTGACAAACATAGAAAGAGGTCAAAGTCAAAGGAAGAGATGAGTCACACTATGGGTACAATTAAATATTGGAGACAGAGTAGATGAGACATGGACACAAGGATAATGAAACAGGGGACAGAAAAGTGTGAGACAGGAGAACAATGAAATAGGAGAGTGGAATAGATCATGACTGTTATAGCACTTACATGATATTCCAGTGGGGTGACAGCAAAGACACTCAAGAGGTGCAGTACTGCACTGACAAGTGAGAGGAATGTGAGGAGGCGTTTTATACCCTCCCAGAGTGCCATCCATGCCAGTGTTGACCGGGCTACGAAGTTATGATGTGCGCTCAATGGTTTGCCATGATCGGCGCCAACGTGTCTGGTCGATCATTCATTTACTCGTCGTGCTGCGGATGCGGAGACCGTCCCCGGTGGAGAGGGTCCACATGTCTCGATGGCGATGCGCATGCACACCACAGACCGCTCCATGTACCACTTGCTGGGACCTGCTTCGTCGCCGCCTCGTGCTCTCTGCCCCGCTACCCCCTATGCCATGTGTCCAGGTTCCTTCACTCCACCGGACAATTCGTAAACTTCCTGTCCACAACCTACAGAGCGTTGAAAAAATGCTCTATGAATTCAAGTTACACTAACTCTGGTATGATGAGATGGTACAGAGAGGATGCACAATCAATCCAAAGGCACATTCGCATAAATCTTTTCCCTCGCCATCTTCTGCTGCAGCAGAACGATCGCGTTCCTGGTGGAAGACTTGTTCCGGGCACCTCGTACTATAGCCTTGTCCTCGTCAGTCATGTCCGCACGCAATTTCAGCTGATTCTGTTTATCATGACGTATGTGCGTGTTTATGAATCTGATCAGAGTATATCAGACGAGGATGGAGAAGGAATGGACAGCACCGACTCCATGCATGAGTAAATCGACATTGGGCTCTCGACGGTTTTGCCGGTGATGCTGGAGATGCCCACGAACGGTTCCCTCTTTTTTGCAGCCTTTATAGCCACAGGATGGACGGGAAGAGGCACCGTGATCGAAAAGTCGCTGTCATTGACAAACTCGATCAGCCCGAGAGGCTGGTCGCGAGCGGAGGGGTCGTTGTTCAGCTGTTCTCTCACGGTGTGCCATATTTTGTCGCGTCCCTGGGTGAGAGGGACACGCCCGGACTGGCCTGGAACGTGAGAATCGAAATGGTTGATTTGGACCATCCCCTCCATCTTGTCGGAGGCCGGCTCGTCGGTCAAGAAGAGTTTGGCAAAATTGAGCACGTCGGAGGGCTCAATGGCGATGTCTGCCCGGAGCATGAAAGGGAATTTGAACCCAATCTCTCCTTTTTTGTCGTTCATCAGCTCCAAGTCGAGCGCAGCGCAGACCTGGAGCATCGCGTTGATGGCGGAATTGCAAATGAGGGATTCAGCGAGCTTCTTGATTCCCTTTGGCCGGTCCGACGGGGTGCACATAGTCTTGTGGTAAGACCTAGCGATAGTGGTGGAAGACGATGAGCGTCGTAAAGACTAGGGCGTCTGACGTACCAGTTCTTTTTTTGGCATTCTTTCGAACAGTAAAACACGCTCTTGCACTGTGAAACTCGCAGTGAACGCCTTTACGAGAAAAACGCGGGGCGACGCCTACTCTCTGACAGGTCTGTAATTTGTGACGGGTGGTGAAGCAAGTGGAGCACTGCGTTTGAGCAGCGCTCTTGCTGGCTTTCAAGCGGTCTGGAGGGGTAGCGATTGCGCGGAACAGCTGGTCGTTGCGAGGGTGATCGGCGTGAATGACGCGGATTTCTTTGGAGTCCATCGCGTCCGTCTTTGAGCGCTCGAGTCGTCGGTTCGTTTATATAATCGCGACGGGCCGGCGCTCGCATCTCGACCCTTTGCCATGGTCGACGGGCATTTGGATTGCATGCTAGCAAGCAAACAGGTACAAACACTGTCCTTGCATTCCCGATTTGGGCATGGCTGTGAAAACGCGTCGCGTGTGGCCGTCGAGTGGTCTACGAGTCCGTTTGTGCTTCTTGTGCCTGTGCCACCGTGTACAAGCACCTCGTCCCTTCCAGGTCTTGCTCTCCGTCGGCGAGCATGCCTTTTCATTCGAAGTCGTCTCGCACTGCTTGTTTTCCATCACACCCACCTCAAAGGCCGTCCTCTTTCGTCCGGCGGTTGTTGCTGCCACAACAACGGTGTCGCGTCGTGGTCTCTCTCTCCACGCCCGACCACCGGCGAGCGCTCAACTTGTTTTTTCTTCAACGGTGGCGTGCAAGCCTAGGGAAGCCATACGGCTTTTGGATAGCCTGTCGGACAGCCAATCCAGGGGCTCTCGCCCCAAAGGCATGGAAAGTCGTCCAGTTGGGCAAGAAGGCTCCCAAACATGCTGTGGAAGAGTGCAAAGTCATTACACCACCGAGGTGATGTGATAGCATACAGGCACATCAGCTCCAGAATCGACCTTGGTCGCCAGCCGCAGACGTCAGCGATGGAAGTGATGGTGTACGGCTCCTACACCTTGCACGCGCAATGCATGATGCATCGTTCCCCAAATATCTGCATTGATGTCATCTTCGAAACAGACCGGAAAGATGAAAACGAAAAGGTGGATGGTGCATGCAAGACCCACGATCAACCCAAAGGCATGCGCGCAAATATCGATTCCCTCGCCGTTTTCTGCTTCAGCAAAACGGCCGCCTCCCTGGTGGCAGACTTGTCCCGGGCGTCTCGTACCGTCGGTCTCCGTCATCTCCGTACGTAATTTCAGTCGATTCTGTACGTCTTGGCGTGTGTGCGTATTGATGAACCTAGTCGAAATATACCTCTCAAACGGGCACGAGGGAGAGAGAATCGACGTTGCGCACTCCACACAGGCGTTGACCGACATGGGGGAGTCAGACGTCATGCCAGTCAGTGCGGAAAACCGCCTGAACGGTACCTTTTTTCTCGCTATCTCCAAAGCGCAGACTGTGACGGGGAGAACGGTCGTAAGCACAAAGCCACTTCCGTCGGTAAACTGAACCAGTCCGAGCGGGTCGTCACGAAGGACGAGGTGGCCATTGCACTCCCCTCTCGAACGACGCCACAAGCTGTCGCGCATTTCTGCGGGGCATATTCTGGCAGGCCGAGGATGTATGCGTGCACGCGATTGACCTGGAGCACCCCTTCCATCTTGTCGGAGCCGGGCTCGTCCGCCAGCAAAAGCTTGGTAAAATGGTGCAGGTCAGAGGGCTCGACGGCAACGTCTACGTGGATCATGAACGGGATTTTAAACCCGATCTCTTTCTTGTCGTCGTTTATCAGCTCCAAGTCGAGTGCGGTACAGACCTGGAGCATAGCGATGAGGGTGTTATTGTACGTGAAGTTCTCGACGAGCTTCTTCATACACCTGGAGCGCTCAGGAGGGGTACACCAAGCCTTGTGAAACGACCTGAGCGAGTGGTCAGTCGAGCGAAGACTGCGGCGCGTCGCATCTGCATCTGGGCATACCCAGCCTTTTTCTGACATTCTCTCGAGCAGTACAACGCGATCTTGCACTGAGAAGCTCATCCTCAAGCGCATCTACGAGGGAAGAAACCGCTTACCCTTTGACAGGTCTGCATTTTCTGCCTAGGCGTGAAGCAGGTGGTGCACAGTGCTTCAGAGGCGTTCTTGTTGGCTTTTACGTGCTCTGGAGGGGTGGCGATCTCATGGAAACTCGCTTGAATGAGAGGGGTGACTGGACGGGTGGCTTTGATCCCGTTGGAATCCATCGTGTCTACCTCCGGGTCGTGGTCGTGGTGGTCGTGACTGGCAGAGGGTGCTTGCTTATGGGAGGCTCAGGGTGCGCGACTTGTATACCCTACCCGGGAGACGCGGCTATTTGTAGTACAAACGCGGCGCGTGGGTCCTCGACGTCAGGCTTTCACGTACAAATCAGGAGCGCAGGGAGGCCAGTTTCAAGCGCACTATTCAAAGTTCGTCGACAACAACACGCCTGTTCTCGGAGCCTTGCTCAGTCCGCGTCCCTTCCGCATCGCCGTCTACACCGCCATTTAGTCCCACCGTTTCTGCAAGCCACTCGTCCACGATTGCGTTGAATACGTCCGGAAATTCCATGTGTGGCCAATGCGCACCACTCATCGTCTGCACATATGCACGTGTCAGCGAGGCGGCTTGATTTGGTGTATACACCTTCTTTCCTTTGTGGTCATCCCTGGTACATACTTGGCCACGTCCAAAAGATTCGAGAGCATCGCCCAGTCTGCAACGGGATCCTTGTGCAGAGGTAAGCTCGCTGGTTTGCCTACCAGGCGCATATATGCGCCCGGAACGCACCTGGAGCGGGAGGACTGAAAGAACGGGTTGATGGATCGTAAAATTTCCTTGCTCGTGGCATGCTTTCCATGTCCCATACTTGTTCTGCAACATATATCTTCATTAGCGTGCACGATGCCACACAAAAATTTGACCTTACGCCATTGGTGTAAAACATCAATGCTATGCCCACAAATATTCGAAGGAGAAACGTTGTCAAGAACAATATCAGTGGGGAAGAAAAACCTACAGTGATCAAAGCCCTGTCTGCTGAACCTCTGTACGAAGTAATTCTCCTCCTCTTTCGAAAAGAATGGAATCGGAGGTATCTATCGAACATATCTGTTGCAGAAACAGACGACGGAGGAACAGAAAGACTTGCCTCGATTCCATCCCATGCACCCATAAATGTCTCTCGGCTACGTAGAAACGTGTCCGGAGGTGGGCTCGCGACGTTCCTCAATGTCCCTCTCAACGTGCGTCCAATGTCTCTATTCAACTCGGCCGTCGCCGTGGACGTGTTCTGCGCGAAAAATACTTGGTAGGAAAGTGTGGGTATCTGGGCCGCAATGGACTCGGTCGATGTGAATTGGCCTGCGCAAGGAAGGTACTTGGGGGCATGGGCATTGGGGACATGGACACGGGGTCGTGCTCGTCGTCGACTCACCGGAACTGTCACACCGATCACGCCAAAGAACATGTCGGGGCGTCTCCGCGCAGCCTCGTAGCATGCGACAGAGCCCCAGTCATGACTGGACGGAAGGCATGGTTTCAGAATATGCCACAGGTGGAAGACAAATCGTACCCAAGGCAAATCGCAGACGCCACTCCGACGTGCTCGAGAACACATGTCAAATCGCCCGTAATGTCTGCCATGGTGCTGGACGATTGGACGTCAGAAGGATGCGATGATCCACCAAACCCTCGGACGTCCATGGCAATCAAGCGGTGGTTTTTCTGAAATAAAGATGCGTGAGCTACGATCTATCATGTGTGGAAAGGCAAGAAATGCCTTGAGATGTTGGATCTGGTAGCCCCAGCTGCTCCACAGACCTGGCCAGCCGTGCACCATCAGGATCGTCGATTCCGCAAAAGGATTGACGTCGACGTATTCTACACCCTGAGAAACGGCGTCGCAGTATGCATATAAGTAGAAGTGGACTCACCGATGGTGATGTTTATGGTCCGGTCGAGGGCCCTGTCGACTGCGGGGCACGTCACGGCGCTTACATGGTGTTCCGGCGGGCTGAATGCAGTGGCAGCGAGAACGCTCAAGAGGTGATGCAGCACGGCGACGAGCAGGAGGAACATCAATAGAAGCCTGCGCGCTGCCTTCAGGTAGATGTTCTGCTAGAATACCGCGCGTGACCGAGTCGGAGTTTCGAGTTGATGGCACACGGAAAAGGTTGGTACACCCGAAGGGAATTCCAATGGAATACCAACTTTTAGTACATAACGAGCTCGTTTCTTTTCCTTCTCCCCTCATCGTTCGCTGAGGGTGAGTCACGTCCTCGCTGTACCATTCTTCGTCGTTCTTATACCATACCTAGCTTAAGGCGTACCTATGACGGTGGTAAAAAAAAACAGCGGACAGATCAGAACACAACCCTCCCGAGTGCCAACAGTTTGGATCACTGCCGACGAGGTGACCCGCCGAGCGCTCAGGGAATTGTTCCGCTGGGAAAAAGAGGCCTTGTCGTGGAGTGCTTGTCCATCCACATCGTACCAGTGTTCTGCCGGTCAGTGGACACAGGTCAGAGTCACTGACTGTAAGACGTGAGAAAGTTGACGAAATTTGCCAACCCTCACCTGAATGGCGGCTCCGACTCGAAGCGAGGCACGTGCGCAGCGGCAGAGCATCGTCTTTGATGGAGCAGCGGGAGTGGCGATGCAGTGTTCTCTCCTGCTCGCCACTTCTGCCCGTGCTCGCCCATATCAGCATAGCTCACTCTCTTCTTTCGTGTCCCCCACCACACTTGTTTTTTTTTTTTCCACTCACATTCCCTTTCCTTTTCATTCCCTCATTGTCATGGCAAACCCTCATCTAGAAGCTCCACCAGACTATGCTGGCCCAAACTTCCAGGTGGTACATGAGGGACTCATGCTTGGCTATGGTGAAGACGAGTGTCAGGCCATTGAAAGACTAGCAGCAGCCTAGGAGGCTGACTGGGAAAGGTGCTTTGAAGTGTGGGAAGCAGAGCAGCAGGAGGCTAATTGGATTGTGGAGGAGGTAGCATGGGAGGCCAGGCTCATGGAGGAAGAAGCTGAGCACTTAGCCAATGAGGAGGCTGAGTGAGAGCAACATGAGGCTGATAAGAAGAAACCAAAGATGAACACCTTCATGCCTGGCACATTGGTAGTGGATGCTCTTGGCCCACACCCCTTGCAATATGCTCTTCAAAAGCTCAAGGCATTCATTTACATTGAACTATGGTACTTTTCACCAGAGGGTTATGCTGATGCTGCATCCAACAACAGCAGGTCTCAGGCCAATGACACATTCAGTCTATCCAAGGTGGATGACATGGTCATACTATGCATAGTGGTGGCCGTCTGGGCATCAAAAAATGTGATAGCAGACCATGACTTATCATTTGACAATTTTACCCAGGCAAAGAACAGCTT
>JBBPTT010001325.1:0-11143 GCA_038094175.1 Boletellus aff. lepidospora | reverse complement strand
AGTCTGCCAGATTGGCAATGACTCGTCACTCCACTCGCTCATTCTCCCCCTGGAAAGTAGGAGACAAGGTTTGGCTGGAAGCCACCAATCTCCGCATCCCATACCCCTCCAGGAAACTTGCTCCCAAGAGACATGGTCCCTTTGAGATCTCTCAGGTCCTATCTCCACTCACCTATCGCTTTCCTGGAGGGGTATGGGATGCGGAGATTGGTGGCTTCCAGCCAAACCTTGTCTCCTACTTTCCAGGGGGAGAATGAGCGAGTGGAGTGACGAGTCATTGCCAATCTGGCAGACTTGTGACCAGCTAGGGCTTCCTCTCTGGCTTGGGAGAGAGATAAAAGGCGATTAGAGAGAGCAGGGAGAAAAGTCTTTCCAAGGGCAGGATAGGAGTGAGGTTCATAGCCCAAAAGGAGAGAGAATGGTAACATCTTGGTGGAGCTATGGGGGACCGAATTGTGCTGGAACTCTGCAGTTGTCAGGAACTCGGACCAGGTACCCGGGTTATTAGGGCAAAAGATGCAGAGGTAAGTTTCGAGTTCCTGGTTGGTTTGCTCAGTTTGGCCATCAGTTTGGGGGTGATAGGCAGTGGAGAGGCGAGTGTCATACTGGAGAAGTCTAGCTAGTTCTTGAGCGAAGGCAGAGGCAAACTGGGGGCCCCTGTCAGAGATGATGGAGTCATGTAGTCCAAATCACTTGAACACATTGTCAAAAAAGAGCTTAGCTACACCAGCAGCATCGATGGTCTTGTTACAAGGGAGGAGGATTACCCCCTTTGTAAGCCCATGGTCAACCACGACCATGACTGAGTCAAAGCCAGAGGAAGCAGGAAGGTCAGTGATCAGGTCAACAGAGAGCTGTTTGAAGGGTAAAGGAGAGGAAGAGGGAATGGGGAAGACTGGGGGAACAGTAGGGTGCGTGTTAACCTTGGATTGCTGGCAGATCACACAGCTGGCAACAAAGTTCCTCACAAAAGTGGCAAGGCCAGGCCACCAGAAGTCTCTTTCAACAAGAGCTTTGGTGCAGAACTGGCCAGTGTGGCCGGAGGTGGGTGAGGAGTGTGAAGAGTGTAACAGGGAGGAGCAAGCATCAGGAGGAACATACAGATGATCTCAAAAGTAGAGTTTCCCATCATTTAGGGACCAGTCAGAGAGAGAGGAATGAGGGAATAGAGGAAATCCATCCTGAAGGGCATTTACTGCTTGCAAGACAAGGGAGTCTGAAGCAGAGGAGGTTTGGATGTGCTTGGTGAGGGAAAGGTTGAAAGGAGAGATGATGGCAGGTTCTGGGACAATGGAAGCTATGTTGTCAGAAGAGGTGTCGACCAAGTCCTTTTGAGAGAGGGTGTCCGCTGGTCCCATCTGAGTCCCTGGAGTAACCTTCCAGAGGATGTCAAAGTCCTGTAGGAAGAGAGACCAGCGTGCCTGTCAACAAGAGAGTTTGCAAAGATCCTTCAGGTAAGAGAGGTTCTGATGATCAGTGATGATGGAGACTGAGTGGAGTGTGCCAAGGAGGTAATGGTGCCATTCCTGTAACACCAGAATGACTGCTAAAAGTTCCCAGTCATAGATGTCATAATTGTGCTCAGCAGGGCTGAAGGTCTTTGCGAAATAAGCACAGGGGTGAAGGTCCCCATTGACATCCTCCTGGAGAAGGATGGGTCCAGCAGCTAGAAGAGACGCATCGGTCATGAGGGTAAAAGGTTTGGAGAGATCAGGGAGCGAGAGAACTGGGGCAGAGGAGAAAGAGGACTTGAGAGTGGAAAATGCTCGGTCCTGCAAGGCAGTCCAGAGCCAGGGTTCATTTTTTTGAGTGAGGAGGACAAGGGGAGTGACCACATTAGAGAAGTTTGGAATAAATTTGCAATAGAAGTTAGCAAAACCCAGGAAGCTTTGAACTCCTTTGACAGAGGTGGGAGGTTTCCAGTCCTGGATAGCAGAGAGTTTGACTGGATCCATCTTGACGACTCCCTGACCAATGATCATTCCCAGGTACTCCATCTTAGGGGTATCAAAGGAGCATTTCAAGATCTTTAGAGATAGTCCATGCTCTCTGAGGTGTTGGAAGACTTGAATGGTGCATTTGTGGTGCAAAGAAAGGTCATCCTTAGTGTGAATACCAATGTTGTCCATGTAGATTTTCAGCCAACCCTCCGTGAGGATATCCACAAAGATATGGTTCATGAAGCTTTGGAAAGTGGGGGGGGGGCATTGTTAAATCCGAAGAACATGACAGTGGGTTCAAATAGTCCAAGGGGGGTGATGAAGGCTGCTTTCCATTGATCCTCCTCCTGGATGTGAACATTGTTGTATCCCCAATGAATGTCCAGCTTGGTGAAGATCGTGGACTCCTTCATATCATCAATGAGATCAGAGATAAGGGGTAGAGGATAGGCATTGCAAATGGTATGCTCATTCAGGTAGCGATAGTCTTGGCATGGGTGAAGAGTTCCATCTTTCTTTGGTACAAAGAAGAAAGGGGAGGCCTGGGGCGATTTTGAAGGGACAATCCTGCCAGTTTTCAGGTTTTCCTCTACAAATGCCTTGCAAGCCTCTTTCTCACCAGGGTTGAGGGGGTAGACCTCTGCAATCATGGGAACAAAAGAGGGTTTCAAATCAATGACATGATCGTAGGGTCGATGAGGGGGAAGGACATTGAATGTCTTCTTGGAGAAGACATCTGTGTAGTCTTGGCACCAGCCAGGAATCTCCTGTTCCTTAGGAGCTTCCTGTTGGGCAAGCTGGGTGGAGAGCATTATTTTGTTGACTGAGTGAGGAGGAATGGATGGAATGGTGACTGTTTTCAAGACCCAGTCGATGCTAGGGTTCCACTTTCTGAGCCAGGAGGTCCCAAGGATGATCTGGTTCTTTCCTAGCAAGGTCACCATAAACTTTACATTATCAGAGAACGAGGGGAAGAGAGCTTTGGTGGAGATGGTATATTTGATGGTTCCTTTACAATTCAGGGTTCTATCAACATTAGTGACAGTGAGGGGTTGGGGAAGGGGTTGTATTCCAGAGCAAAGATGATGGACTAGGCTTGCATCAATGAAATTTCCAGTTGCTCCACAGTCCACAAGGGCAATAGTGTTGACAATTTGAGAGTTTACTTGTAGGTGAACAGGGAGACACACAGTTCGTTCATTTGGTAGTCCTACAAGTACATGAGGGAAATGAGACGTCGAGGCAGCTTCCCTATTCAAAAATCCTGGGCATCTAAAGTAGCAATAGCTTCTCCTTCATTCTCCTCAAAGCATAGCTTGAGGGTTTGAAGGATTTCTCCTTCTTCTTTTCCGGAGGAACGTAGCTGGGCCATATAAGACTTGAGGGCAGAGGACTTGGAGGTAGTGGAGGTGGTTGTGGATGGCTGGGTCGAGGCAGAGGTGGCTTGGATGTTTTGGATGTGAGGCTTAGAGATGGGGAAGGCTTTGCATTGGAGGGCATTGTGACCTGGTTTTCTGCAGCAAAAACAACGTCCCTCCTTGATACATTTAGCCCGTTCAACTGGAGTAAGCTTGGACACCTTGAGAGCGTCCACATCCATGGCATTCGGGTCAGGAGTGGTCGAGTGGTCAAGTGAGGAGAAGAGTGAGGGATGGTGATTTCCCTTTTTGAGAGCAGCAATGTGAGCAACTTGGGTATGAAAAGTCTTTGCCTTTTCTACCCAATCGAAGATGGTGGTGGGGACAGTCGACATGGAGAGAATCAGAGTGGTGATGTCCTTGTCCAACCCTTCTGAGATCATGTAAATAAGGGTGGCATCGTCAGTGATCCCTGCTTTCACAGCAAGGTTCTGAAAGTCTGTGATGTATTTCTGGAAGCCATCATCAGTCTTAGTGGACTTCTGATGGAGATTGGCAAGTTCTAGGTGGGCAGTGGTCTTTATCTCGACAGGGAAAAAGGTGGTCTCGAAGTTGGAGGTGAATTTATCGAAGGTTTTCTCAGTAGAAGTGATGGAGGAATCCACCATCCTATCGTACCACATTTCTGAAAAAGAAATCCCTCGTCCCTTACTCATCTTGTTGAGACAAGTGAGGATCTTTGCTTCGTCATCAGAGTACAGGGTAGGGTTGATGCGAAAGTAGGCCTTCATGGCCTTGATCCAACAAATGGCTTCACTGGGTTCCCCATTGAAGTCCACAGGTAAGGCTGCTTTTAGTTTGGACTTAGTGGTTGCCATGGTAGTGGGAGGAAGCACTGGTGAGGCGACTGGTGGAGCAGGGAGTGCGAGGACTGGAGGTACTGGGGGTGCAGGGGGTGCCAGAGCAATGGGGTTTGCTGGGGTCTGAACTCGAGAGGGAGGAGGTTCCAGGCTTAGCTGGATGGGGACTGGGGATTGAGGGTGGGGGTGGAGCACTGGGTTGATTGGTTGGATTGATCCTGGGATTCTCCTGGGGGAGGCTGGGGCTAAAGGTTGAAGGTGTGCGAAGGGGTTAACCCAGGGAGTGGGTTCTGAGGACGAAGATGCTGGGTGTGAGTGGGAGGTCTCTTGGTCAGAGCCCGAGTCTGAGGGTGGCCTAATGGGCTGACAAAGGTGAGTTCTTCTGGACGTACTGAGGGGGTAGCCCTACTCCTAAGTAGGAGGGGCGAAGGAGACTCTTGCTCTTTTGTTATGCTGAATGCACACTTATGTCATTACAGCAACCTGTGGATGAGGCGGATGCTCACTAAGAGGTCTACAGCATCTCAATCCACCTAGGAGAGTGAAGAGAATCCTGAGCCAGGTAAAACACAGAGACTAGGACTCAGAGAGGTTCTGAGGACTCAAGGGACATGAAGTACATGTTGTATTGCATAGAGCAAGAGTGGAGACTATGGTACAGGTGGCTGAGGTATATATAGAGCTGTGGAACTCTATGGAAGGTGATGGAAGTGGGAGCACAAGCCATTGTGGGTGAAATGGCTAAGGAGAGCACAGTCCATGGGAAGACTAGGTAAGGAGGGGTGCAGCCCTTCAGAGGATGCAAAGAAGAGAGGATGAAGGGCCAAAGACAAAGAGGAAGTGAATAGAGACATATGAGTAGGTGAAATGCGAAGTATACTGCCTGGTTGTACTGGAGAAGAGAAGGATACAGCGAAAGAGGAGAAAAACTGTAACACCCCCCTCATTCTATCCAAATATAAGAAAGACCATCACTTACGATTGTTACAGCACGACTTTTCACACTTATGCTACATCCCTTTTCCTTCTTATCTTATCTTATCACACAGCATTACTTAAGGACACTTTACATGCTTTTCCTTTTACCTTAGGTTCTATGACACATCCTGTGCATGTGCAGCCTTCTCTTCATTTCCGTGCTGTGCATGGCTATATGTTCCTCCATTCCATTATGTCACCACATTTGGACTCTTCATTGTTGTCCTCATGTTGATCCATGCATTGTCCATGCCACCTAGTGCAGCCTCATGACTCCACTCCATTGCTCTCTTGTATTTAGACATATATAGGTAGATCTAGCCAACACATGTACAAACATATGTAGTCCTATATAAACCCAAGGGACTTGGCTGGAAACCCCAGTCAAGTTCACTTGGATCTTCCCCTTCTATCCAAAGCTCCTCTCCTCTCACCTGCTTGCTTTGCCCACACCAGTTGTTGGGTTTTAGAAGTGTTGCAGTCATAGTTGAGGAGCTTTCCAAGCTCCTGGGTGAAGGCTGATGCAAACTGGGGACCACAATCAGAGATGATTTGTTGTAAAGTCCAAAGTGGAGGTAGACTTTGTGGAAAAATAGGGTGGCAATACCCTTGGCAATGATGGTTTTCTTAGTGGGGCAAAGAATTACCCCCTTAGTAAGGCCATGGTCGACCATGACCAACAAGGAATCAAAGCCAACAGATAGGGGAAGATCAGTGATAAGATTGCAAGAGATCTGCTGGAAGGGATGTGAAGCACAGGAGTGGATGGGAGTGAGGGGAGGAATGGTGGAATGGGTATTTGCCTTGTTCTGCTGACAAACAGCACAGCCTGTGACATAAGAGCAGACATAGGAGGCAAGACCTGGCCACCAAAACTCAGCAGCAACAAGTTGGTGAGTTTTAAGGTAGCCAGGATGTCTGGCAGTCTCGTGATTCTGGCAATGCTGGAGGATGGAGCACCAAAGGGATTCATCATGGGGAACATAGACCTGTCCCTTATAAAGGAGAGTATTGTCCTGTCACTACCAGTCAGGGAGGCAAGAGCAGAAGGATGATGGGATGTGCTCATCAATGCTTTGGAAAGCTTTGAGAGCAAGGGGATCGTCTGTGGATGCTTTGGCGATGCATCCATGGAGGACAGTGTTGATGATGGTGATGAAGAGGGAGGGAGGAAGGAGGGTTACTCTAACATTGTCAGAGTCATCAGTAGGGAGGAGGTCTGGATGGCAAGAGAGAGCATCAGGACTGGCAAGGAGTTTGCCAGGGACATGGACCATTTTCAGGTCAAAGTCAGCAAGGTCAAGAAGCCATCTAGCCTGTCAGCAGTTAAGGGCTTGGAGTTTCCTGAAGTATGTAAGGTTTTTATGGTCAGTGAAGACTTGAACCAGAAAGGAAGATCCATGGAGATAATGATGCCATGCCTTCAAGGTGCAGATGACACTGAGGAGTTCTCAGTTGTATATGTCATAGTTTCATTTCATAGGTGAGAATGACTGGGAGAGGTAGGAACAGGGATGCCATTCGCCATTTGCATCAGTTTGAAGAAGGATGGCACCTGAAGCAAACTTGGAGGCATCAGTGGCAATGGCAAAAGGAGAGGCAAGATTGGGGAGGTGAAGAACAGGTTTAGCAAGGAAGAGACTTTTTAGGGTCTCAAAGGTGGTCTGGCAGGAGGAGGACCATTCCCAAGAGATATCCTTCTTGGTGAGGTCTAGAAGGGGTCAAGTGATGTTAGCATAATCAGGGATGAAGTGACAATAGAAATTGGCAAAGCCAAGGAAGGACTGAACATCCTTGACTTTCTTGGGTATGGGCCAGGAGGAGATTCCATCTAGCTTGACAGGGTCCATGGTGAGCTGTCCAGGTTTAACAATCATACCAAGGTATTCAACCTTGGTGGTGGCAAACTTGCATTTCTCAAGCTTGAGATGTGAGTCAAGTTCCTGCATATGTTGGAGGACCTGTTTGGTCCATTCAGTGTGGGTGGCCTCATTGGGAGAGAAGATGAGGAGGTCATCCATATAGATGACAAGCCATCCTTCAGCTATCATATCCCTGAAGGAGTCATTCATGAATCATTGGAACATAGCAGGGGAGTTGCTGAGTCCAAAGAACATCACCATAGGTTCAAAGAGCCCTTTGTGGGTGATGAAGGCAGCCTTCCACTGATGGCCATCTTTGATGTGGAGGTTGTTGTAACCCCATCATACATCAAACTTGGTGAAGACCTTGGCATCTCTGAGCTTATCAATGAGGTCTGAGATGAGGGGAAGTGGGTAAGCATCTCAAATGGCATGTTCATTGACATAGCAGTAGTCCTGACAGGGTCAGAGACCTCCATCCTTTTTCTTGACAAAGAAAAAGGGTGAGGCCTGGGGAGAGTTGGAAGGGCAGATCTTTCCAGCTGCAAGGTTTTTGTCAAGGAAGGTCTCTGTGGCTTTTCGCTCATCAGGGGATAAAGGATAGATTTTTCCAATCTTTGGGATGAAGGACTCATCGAGATTAATCTCATGGTCATAGGAATGAGAAGGGGGAACATGGTTGGTGGCTTCTTTGGAGAAGACTTCTGCAAAGGCAGCATATTCAGAGGGTAGGGTGGCTTTGGCTTTGGCTTTCTTTGCTGCCATAGCAAGTTCAGTGGCAGTGGTAAGTTTAGAGATTTGGGCAGGGGTGCAAAAGTGAGATCCACATTGGATGATATGGTGGAGAACACAGTTAGGTCCTGTTCAGTTGGCGCTGAGTTCCAACTTTAGTGGTCGGCTATGTAAGTCAGAGATATCCATGTAGATATCACATAGATTGTGTTGTGTACCATTGAAGTGGAAGTTCTTTACATGAAACAGCAAGGCCATCATAATTCTCCTGCCCTTGTTCCTTGTTGTATGTTACTACAATCTAAACACACTGTGCACTCAGGAATAAGGTGGGGGACACTGGATCACTTCTTTGGGTGTGGTAGGCACTGAGCTTGGTGATCTCCAGGGTCAGGTGATCCATGTAGCCAACCACCAAAGTTGGAACTCAGTGCCAACTGAACAGGACCTTATCAAGGGCATGATGGTGGAACTGTTTTTCAGATGTCCAGTCAAGATATCCATAAAGGTGGTTGTCGACTTTTTCAGCAGTTTTGATGTGATGTCGGAGGCAGGTGGGTCATCTGTAGTGGCAATCATGAAGCTGGGAGTCAGTGACATGCATGGTGTATAGATCTCTTGACTGGTCAATAGACTCATCAAGGATCAGGGTGCACTTTTCCCAATCAAGGGTAGGATTAGCAGAGTGAAGCCAGGGAAGGCCAAGGATGATATTGTCATGGCCTAGAGCCATGACATGGAAGGTGACCTTCTGGGTGAGTCCCTGGATGTCAATGAACAAGGTACATGTGTTTCAGATGATGCTGTTCTTGTTGATGGAGGTGTTGGCATTTTGGGCATAGAGGGGTTTAGCTAGCTTGGTCAAGGGAAGACAATGTTTCCTGGTGAATTGCCAATCAATGCAGGAGATATCAGCCCCACTGTCAATGAGGGCCCGAGTTTTGATGGTTTGGAGCAAGTGTGAGGGTACAACAAGTTGGACTGGGATTTGCATGGATTTGGTAGTAGATTGTACTTGCACTGCTCAAGTGGGGAGATCTCATGTCGGTTGAGGTCCCTGTTCTAAAAATCCAAAGAAAATACAACTCGCCTCACCTCCTCTTCTTCTTCATCATCATCTTCCAGCTCAATGAGCTGGGGTACTTTTTCCTCAACAACTCTTTGGATCTTCTTGGGAGGGGGTTTGGCTGTGGCAGGGAAATGGGGGTATTGTGGGGATAGGGGTCCAGGTTTTTGACAGTGGAAACAGTGTTTCTTCTCTATGCATCATTCTTTCTCTTCCAGGATCATCTTAAATACCTGGATGGTGTCAACATCCATGGCATTTGGGTCTTGAGTGGGCTTGGCAGGAGTGTAGGACTGGTGGGGCTGGTGGAAAGGATTTCTGCTGCCTTGAGCAATGTCAGCAGCTTGAGTCCATTGAGTGTAGAAGTGGATGGCTTGTTTCTGCCAGCCATCAATAGTGGTGGAGACTGTGTCCATGGACATGATGCAGTGCATGAGTTTTGTAGGTAAGCCAGCAACATAGTAGCCAATGAGGGTGTCATCATTAGTAGTCCCAGTGATGGTGGCATGGTTAAGAAATTCAGAGTTGTAGGTGGTGAAGGTGGGGGAGTGTTCTACTCAACCATGTTTGTTGATTCTGTCATGGACTCTAGGGGTGGAAAGCCAGGCGATGGCATTTCTCTTGGTATCTCTGTGTTTAAAGGCCTTATCGAGTTTGTTGACAAAGTCAACCCAGGTTCCTGCAGCAATAGCAGTGTTATGATTTTGCACTTACTTCTACTTTGTTTCTTCTTTCTGTTGAGTCACTCCACTATGCTGGCCCCTATGGCCTATTTTCCCCTAAGTTTAGTCATTTCCTTTTCGTCTTTGGTCCTTTTTCTCTTTCAGTTCAGATCCTCTTGGATCTGTCTGCTTAGTTACAGTTCCTGTGTTTTGATGGCCATCTCCCTCTTTGTCATTGTTCTACCATATTCCATAGGTTTCCCTGATGACTCATCACAACCTATATATATACCATTAGCTACCTTGTACTTTTCCTCACTCTTGATCTGCACAGTAACACACATATCTGGTGTCCTTCCTCAGTCCCTAGTCTTGATCTTTGGATCCTTGCCACTCAGTCCCTCTGCACTCGAGTACCCCTCGAGTCCTCAGTCATTCTCTGTGATCTCCTAGGTGATCTGGATGCTGAGACCTCTTTGTGAGAGTCTGTCCAGTCACAGGTAGCTGTAACGACACAAGTGCACATTCAGCATAACAAAAGATCAAGAGTCTCCTTCACCCCTCCTCTCTAGGAGCAGGGCTACCCCAGCACCACATCTCACCCTCATTGCCACATCAGAGCTCCCTCTGGTTCTGGACCTGAGGACACCCCCCAGAACACCCCAGCCTCATCCACCTCCCCCTGGGCCAACCCCTTCACTCATCTAGCTCCTCAGTCCCCAGCCTATTCCCCTAGGAGAATCACAGGGTCATCCTCAACCAACCCAGTACATCAACAACTCACCCAGTCCCCAGCTCTCTCCCAGCTGAGTTTAGGCCCTCCCTTGCCTAGACCACTCACCCCAACTCCCCCAGCACCAGTCCTCACTCTCCCCACTCCTCCAGTAGTCACTCTCCCAGTTCCAGCACCCCCAGCACTCCCAGTACCACCTCTAGCACCCCTTGTTGTCTCAACACAGCCCCCAGTACCTATGGCAACCACCCAGCCTGAGCTCAATGCTGCTCTCCCCCTTGACTTTTTGGGGGAGTCTAGTGAGTCCATTTGATGGATCAAGGCCATGAAGGCCTATTTCCAGATCAACCCCACCCAGTATGCTTCAGATGAGGCTAAAGTCATGACCACCCTCAACTGCATGAGCAAGGGACATGGTGTGTCCTTCTCAGAAATGTGGTATGATTGCATGGCTGACCAGAACATTCCCTCCACTGAGAAAACCTTTGATAAACTTGCTGCCAATTTTGAATCCACATTTTTCCTGTATGACATCAAGACCACCACCTGCCTCGAACTCTCCTCCCTCCACCAGAAACCCACCAAGACCAACAGTGGATTTCAGAAATATATCACTGATTTCCAGAATCTTGCAGCTAAAGCAAGAATCTCGGATGACACCACCCTCATTCAGATGATGACTGGGGGCCTAGACCAACATATTATGACCTTGATCCTCTCGATGTCCACCATCCCTGATACCATCACGGGATGGATCAAAAAGGCAAAGACCTTTTACACTCAGGTCACTTGCATCAACACCCTGAAAAAGGGAAACCACCAGCCCTCTTTCTTCTCCACTTGTACCACCAGTACCACCTCCTTGGACCCGAACACTATGGATGTTGACACCCTCAAATACAGCAGGAGGACATAGGAAGGTTGAAGAGCTGAAAGAAGCTAACATTGCTTC
>JBBPTT010001324.1:0-11149 GCA_038094175.1 Boletellus aff. lepidospora | reverse complement strand
ATAGGCGGTGGAGAGGCGAGTGTCGTACTGGAGGAGCCTGGCTAGCTCTAGGGTGAAGGCAGATGTGAACTGGGGGCCTCTGTCAGAAATAACAGAGTCATGTAGTCCGAACCATTTGAATACATTGTCAAAGAAGAGCTTAGCTACCCCCTTTGTAAGCCCATGGTCGACCACGACCATGACAGAGTCGAAGCCCAAGGAGGGAGGAAGATCAGTGATCAGGTCAACCGAGAGTTGTTTAAAAGGTAGAGGAGAGGAGGAGGGAATGGGAGAGACCGGGGGAACTGTGGGGTGGGTGTTAACCTTGGACTGTTGGCAGACAGCGCACCCAGCAATGAAGTTCATAACAAAGGTGGCAAGACTTGGCCACCAGAAGTCCCGCTCAACAAGGGCCTTGGTGTGGAACTGGCCAGTGTGGCCAGAGGTGGGTGAAGAATGCAAGGAATGCAGTAGGGAGGAGCGAGCATCGGGTGGAACATAGAGGTGGTCTCGGAAGTAGAGTTTCCCATCATCTAGTGATTAGTCAGAGAGGGAGGAACGAGGGAAAAGAGGAGATCCCTCTTTCAAGGCATTCACAGCTCAAAGGACTAGAGGATCGGACGTAGAGGAGGATTGAATGTGTCGTGCCAGGGAGAGATCGAATGCAGAAATAATCATGGGCTCAGGAATGATAGGGGCGATGTTGTCGAATGAAGTGTCCACCTGATCCTTTCTAGAAAGAGCATCTGCTGGACCCATCTGGGTTCCGGGGGTGACCTTCCATCGGATGTCAAAGTCCTGTAAAAAGAGGGACCATCGGGCTTGTCGTTGAGACAGCTTATGAAGATCCTTCAAGTAGGAGAGGTTTCGGTGGTCTGTGGTGATGGTGACTGGGTGTGGGGTGCCGAGAAGGTAATGGCGCCATTCCTTGAGTGCTAGGATTACTGCAAGGAGTTCCTGATCGTAGATGTCATATTTTCGCTCTGCTGAGCTGAAGGTCTTTGAGAAGTAGGCGCAGGGATGTAGGTCTCCATTGGTATCCAATTGAAGGAGGATTGTGCCTGCTGCCAGAAGGGATGCGTCGGTCATGAGAGTGAAGGGTTGAGAGGGATCAGGGAGGGAGAGAACAGGAGCAGAGGAGAAGGAGGATTTGAGGGTGGTAAAGGCTCGTTCCTGTAGGGCAGTCCATAGCCAAGGCTCATTCTTTCGAGTGAGAAGGACCAGAGGGGCAACGATGTTAGAGAAATTCAGGATGAATTTACAATAGAAGTTTGCGAATCCAAGGAAACTCCGAATTCCCTTGACTGAAGTGGGGGGCTTCCAGTCAGCGATGGCATTAAGCTTTACTGGGTCCATCTCAACGACTCCTTGACTGATGATCATGCCCAAATATTCCATTTTGGGGGTGTCAAAGGAGCATTTCAAGATTTTGAGGGATAGTCCATGCTTTCTAAGGCATTCAAAGACTTGAATGGTACGCTGGTGATGCAGGGAGAGGTTGTCCTTGGTATGGATGCCAATGTTGTCCATATAGATCTTTAGCCAGCCTTCTGTAAGGATATCTGCGAAAATGTGGTTCATGAAACTTTGAAAAGTGGGAGGAGCGTTGTTAAACCCAAAGAACATTACTGTGGGTTCAAATAGTCCCAGGGGGGTGATGAATGCTGCCTTCCACTGGTCCTGTTCCCAGATGCGAACATTGTTGTAACCCCAGCGAATGTCCAGTTTGGTGAAGATGGTAGACTCCTTCATATCGTCAATGAGGTCAGAGATGAGGGGTAGTGGGTAGGTGTTGCGAATGGTGTGTTCGTTAAGGTATCTGTAGTCTTGGCAAGGGCGAAGGGTTCCATCCTCTTTACGTACGAAAAAGAAGGGAGAGGCTTGTGGTGACTTTGAGGGAATGATCCTACCAGTTCACAGGTTCTCCTCTATGAATGCCTTACAGGCCTCCTTCTCCACAGGATTAAGAGGGTATACTTTGGCGATTTTAGGGACGAAGGAGGGTTTTAAGTCGATGACATGGTCATAGGGGCAATGAGGGGGGAGGACATTGAAGGTCTTTTCTGAGAAGACATCTGCATAGTTTCGACACCACTCCAGAATCTCCTGCTCCTTAGGGCTTTCTTGCTGGGCTAACTGGGTAGAAAGGGTGATTTTGTCGATGGAATGGGGTAAGGATGGTGGGATGGCGACAGTCTTCGAGACCCAGTCGATGCTGGGGTTCCATTTTTGCAGCCACAAGGTTCCAAGGATGATCTGCCTCTTCCCAAGGGACGTTACCATGAGTTTAACATTGTCAGAGAATGAGGGAAAAAGAGCTTTGGCGGAGATGGTGTATCTGATGGTCCCTTTGCGATTCTGGGTCCCATCGATGTTGGTAGCAGTAAGGGGTTGGGGAAGGGGTCGTATCCCAGAGCGAAGGTGAGGGACTAGGCTTGCATCGATGAAGTTTCCTGTTGCCCCGTTGTCCACAAGGGCTATAGTGTCAATAGTTTGAAAGTTTACTTGTAGACGAACAGGGAGGCGCACAGTTCATTCATTGGGTAGTCCTACAAGTACATGATGGAAGTGAGACGTTGAGGCAGCTTCCCTATTTAAAAATCCGAGGCTTCTAAAGTAGCGACAGTCTCTTCTTCATTTTCAGTGAAGCAAAGCTTGAGGGTTTGGAGGATCTCGCCTTCCTCCTTTCCAGAGGAGCGTAGTTGAGCCATGTAGGACTCGAGGGCAGATGACTTGGGAGTGGGAGTGGGTGGTTGGGCTGAGGTGGAGGTGGTTTGGATGCTCTGAGGGCGAGGTTTAGAGGTGGGGAAGGTTTTACATTGCAGGGTGTTATGTCCCGGCTTCCTGCAGCGAAAACAGCGGCCTTCCTTGATACATTTGGCCTGCTCGATCGGAGTAAGCTTGGATACCCTGAGGGCATCCACATCCATAGCATTCGGGTCAGAGGTGGGGTGAGAAAGGGAGGAGAAGAACTGGGGGCAATAGTTTCCTTTCTTGAGGGCAGCGATGCGAGCCACTTGGGTATGGAAGGTCTTGGCCTTTTCTACCCATTCGATGATGGTGGTGGGGACCGTCGACATGGAAAGGATCAGGGTGGTGATGTCTTTGTCCAGACCTTCAGTGATCATGTAGATTAAGGTGGCATCGTCAGTGATTCCTGCCTTGGCAGCAAGGTTCTGAAAATCGGTGATGTATCTCTGGAAACCATCGTCAGTCTTGGTAGACTTCTGATGGAGGTTGGCGAGCTCGAGGCGGGCAGTAGTCTTTATGTCAAAGGGGAAGAAGGCGGTCTCGAAGTTGGAAGCGAACTTATCAAATGTTTTCTCGGTGGAGGCAACAGAAGTGTCTGCCATCCTGTCGTACCACATCTCTGAGAAGGAGATACCTCATCCCTTACTCATCTTGTTGAGGCAGGTAAGGATTTTGGCTTCATCGTCGGAGTACAGAGTTGGGTTGATGCGAAAGTAGGCCTTCATGGCCTTAATCCAGCGAATGGATTCACTGGGTTCTCCATTGAAGTCTACAGGCAGGGCTGCCTTGAGCTCAGACTTGGTGGTTGCCATGGTAGTAGGGGGGAGTGTTGGTGGAGCGACTGGTAGGGCAGGGAGTGCAAGGACTGGGGGTGCAGGAGGTGCCAGAGCGATGGAGTTTACTGGGGTTTGAATTTGAGAGGGAGGAGGTTCCAGGCTAAGCTGGCTAGGGACTGGGGATTGAGGGTGGAGTACTGGGTTGAGGGTCGGGGTTGAACCTGGGATCCTCCTGGGGGAGGCTGGGGCTAAGGGCTGAAGGTGTGCCAAGGGATTAACCCAGGGAGTGGGTTCTGAGGACGAAGGTGCTAGGTGCGAGTGAGAGGTCTCTTGATCAGAGCCTGAATCAGAGGGTGGCCTGATGGGCCGACGAGTGTGAGGTCTTCTGGATGTACTGAGGGGGTAGCCCTGCTCCTAAATAGGAGGGGCAAAGGAGACTCTTGCTCTTTTGTTACGCTGAGCGGACACTAGTGTCGCTCGAGCAACCTGCAAATGGGGTGGACTCTCACGAAGAGGTCAACAGCATCCCAAATGCCTAGGAAAGCAAGGGATACTCTGGACAGAGACGAAGGACAGAGGCTAGGGCTCAGAGGGAACTGAGGACTCGAGAGACACAAAGTATGCTTATATTGTGTAGAGCAAGAGTAAGGAAAATACATGAGGAGCAAAAGGTATATATAGGCCTGACGTGTAAGCATGGAAGCCTATGGAATCACATGGAAGGATGACAAAGGAAAGATGGCAATCAAGGCACAGGAACTGTAGTTAAGCAGATAGATCCGAAAGGATTCGGACCGAAGAAGAATAAGGGCCAAAGATAAAAAGAATACATACATATGAAGAGGAGTAAAGGCCATAGGGGCCTGCACAATGAAGGGACTCGACAATGATAAGGTAAAGACAAGATGAAAGGGAGAAAACTGTAACACAATCGCAGATCGAGCAATTCGACTTCCCATCTCCCTATGTGAAGAAGAAACAGGAAAAACTGCTGAAGTATCATCCCTAGTGGATAGTGGAGCAAGCAACTGCTTCATAAACAGAAAACTGGTAGAGAAACTGGGATTAACAACTAAAAGACTCAAAATCCCCATCAAAGCCACGAACGCAGATGGGACCCTCAATGAGAACGGAATGATACGAAGGAAAGTAACCCTTTCTATGATGGTAGAATCATTGCTACTGGAAAACCAGACCTTCCTCGTTATCAATTGTGGGGAAGAAGATGTCATACTAGGAATGTCTTGGTTAAGACTAGTAAACCCCGAGATCGATTGGACCAAAGGCAAGATTGTCCTCCCCAGATCAATTAGTCTGATATTGCATTCACAAGATCACGTTGAACAGCAATACCTACTATGCTATTTGTCGACAGACCCGAGTGCCTACATTAACCAGGAGCTAATCAGAAAGATAACTCACTCTACAGAGATCGCCCAAGCCGAAATGGTGAACAAAAAGGAAACCATCCTTCCCCCCAAATTTGAAGAATTCTGACGAGTGTTCGAAGAACCCCCCTTGGGCAAACTTCCCCCATCCCGGAAGTATAATCACCATATCGACCTCAAGGATACCTTTGTACCAAAAGTAGCCAAGGTTTACCCACTAAACCCCAAAGAGTTGGAAGCCTGTAAAGTGTTTGTCAACAAAAACTTGAAGAAAGGAACCATCGTACCCTCGCAATCCCCTCAAGCATCTCCTTTCTTCTTTGTACCCAAGAAAGACAGAGGACTACGCCCGTGCCAAGATTATCGCTATCTCAATGAACATACGATTAAAAATGCATACCCGCTACCCCACATCTCTGAACTAGTAGATCAGCTAAAAGACGCCACCATCTTCACCAAAATGGATCTCAGATGGGGATACAACAATGTGCTAACCCACCCTCCCAATTGATGGAAGGCTGCCTTCATCACCCCAGTAGGACTATTCGAACCAACAGTCATGTTCTTTGGACAGAGCAATTCTCCAGCTACGTTCCAAGCCCTCATGAATCATATATTTGCTGATATGATTGCTGAAGGATGGCTAATCATATACATGGATGACCTCATCATCGCCTCCAGACAACCAGAGGAACACACGGAAAGGACTCGCAGAGTCCTACAACGGATGATGGACAATGATCTATTTCTCAAGCTAAGCAAATGTTCCTTCAACGTCACTGAAGTAGATTATCTCGGGATGATAGTTCGACCAGGAGAAATCACCCTCGACTCTGGAAAACTCAAGGCCATCCAAGACTGGAAAAGCCCGACCTCGGTAAAACAAATCCACTCGTTTATCAGATTCTGCAACTTCTATAGAAAGTTCATCCCCGACTTCTCTGGAATCAGTCGACCCCTTCACGAACTCACCAAGAAAGGAGTTACCTGGAACTGGTCATCAGAGTGTGAGGCGGCTTTTAGATCGTTACAAAAGGCTTTTATGTCCAGACCCGTCCTCAAAATGCCAGACTCCACCAAACCCTTCACAGTCATGACAGACGCCTCACTTACTGCCTCAGGAGCAGTCCTAATGCAAACAGATGGGAATGGAGATCTCCATCCTTGTGCCTATTTTTCCAGAACCTTCTCACCGGAGGAACGAAACTATGACATCTACGACTGAGAATTACTAGCGGTCATCCGAGCACTGGAAGAATGGAGGCATTACCTATCAGGAACAGAACACCAAGTGACGATCCAAACTGATCACAAGAATCTGGCATGCTTTAAACAACCCCATAAGCTATCCAATTGACAGGCAAGATGGATGTTATTCCTACAAGATTTTGACATCCGATATCAGAATCTCCCTGGAAACAAAATGGCCCCAGCAGATGCTCTATCCAGAAAGGAAGAAGTCAACACCACCAGTGACAACCAAGATGTTGTCCTCATCCCTGACGATCATTTTATCAAGCTAATTGATCTGGCCATAAGAGAAAAAGTAATCCTATCCACTAAGGACGACCCCCTGGCAAAGAACGCGATTGCAGCAGCACAGATGGGATCTTCACTCTTCTCTAAAGCCAACACTAATGACTGGAAATGGGAGGATGGAATGTTGTATTTCAAGGGACGTCTCTTTATTCCTGAATCACAGCAACAAACATTAGTCACTAAAATACATGAATCCCCTGCAGGAGGACATGGTGGATATTTTAGAACCTTATCCCTGCTCCAGTGGGACTATTGGTGGCCGGGCCTCTCAACCTTCATACGGAAATATGTCCACGGTTGTGCAGTTTGTCAAGCAAACAAAGTTAATACTCATCCAACGACCCCACCACCAATCCCCAACCCCATGGAAGCAGATCGCCCGTTCCAAAACATCTCAATGGATTTAATCACCGACCTCCCAATTTCCACTCATTTTGACTCTATACTGGTCATGGTCGACCATGGTCTTACAAAGGGGGTAATTTTCCTACCCTGCAATAAAACCATCAATGCAGCAGAAGTAGCCTGACTTTTTTTAAAGAATGTTTTCCCCAGATTCGGACTCCACGATCAAGTCATATCGGATAGGGGTCCTCAATTCGTGTCTGCCTTCACTAAAGAACTCACCCGACTCCTACAATACGATCTAGCCTTATCCACTACCTATCACCCACAAACTGATGGAGAAACCGAGCACATCAACCAAGAACTGGAAACTTATCTTCGAATATTCTGCGATGGAAACCCTGCTAAGTGGCACAATCTCCTTCCAATGGCAGAATTCGCTCACAATTCTGCCACTCATTTGGTCACTAAACAGACACCATTCACCCTCATGATGGGATATGAACCCTGAGCCTACCCTACGATAGGAAAGACCTTCCTCCCTGTTACGAGAAATGCAACCACGACTAGACCTCGCCATAGAGGAGTATCTCTGATGAGTTTTCTTTCTCCTTTTGATTATGCGCTCAATACTCCATCTCCTTTTGATAGCCATCTATTGATGGAATCTCCTTATATAACTATGCCACCTATCTTTCCTTCTGATCGTGATGCGCCCATTCTTCTTATGGACCCTTTTCTCCCAAGGTGATTCTCTCGCATCACCTCGTGTTCCCCCCACCCCAGATACTGTACCTAGAACGAGTAAGCATTGATGACACCATCACGGCCAATTCTTTGTCATAGCTGTACAGTCCTTCTGTATATAAATCTTCAGGCCTGTACTACAATACCTCAGCTAGTTCTACGCAATCTACGTGTAGTTATCTGGCCTCCTCGAGACTGCCCTCAGCAGTTAGAGAGATCCTCCTTGCGTGTCTTCGCACTACACTTTGAGTGTGCGCTTGACTAGTTGCTTTCATTGGAACTCGACTAGAGGTCGAACCTTTGACCTTGCTGGGTAATTCCACGCAAGCGTAACACTCCCTGCCCTTGAGTCACGAATGACTATTCTCGACAATGTCAGAAAAGAAGCAAAAGCTGCTCACATTACTGCTCAACTGCGACAAAAGGAAAGAGCATGGTCCAAATATAAACCCTTCAAAGTCAGAGACAAGGTCTGGCTAGAAGGAAAGAATCTTCAAATTCCTTACCCATCCAGGAAACTTGCCCCTAAACAGGAAGGCCTCTTTGAGATCGAAAAGGTCATCTCTACCATAGCCTTCCAGCTTCGACTACCATCCTCTTGGAAGATTCACCCGGTCTTCCACACCTCACTTCTTTCCCCTTACATCGAAACATCCGAACATGGTCCAAACTTTATTAGACCCCCACCTGATACTATTGACGGGGAAGAAGAATACAAGGTAGAAGCAATACTCACACATAAGGGAACCTTCGGACGATGGCGATATTTGGTTAAATGGAAGGGATATTTGTTATGCTGAACGCACACCGAGTGTCATATCAGCAACCTGTAGTTGGGCGGACGCTCACAAAGAGGTCTCAGCGTCCAGACTACCTAGGAGATCGTAAGTGAACGAAGGACTCGAGAAGTTCCCGAGGACAGAGTAATATCGAAGGCGACAAAGGGCGAAGGTGATCGAGACTGAGGACTACTAGCGAAGCTAGTGGGCAAGGGATCGGGTGAAGGACTGCGAGCGAAGCTCGTGGACAAAAGCTGAGGTTGACACAAGGCACGTGTGTTACTGCACAGATCAAGAGTGAAGAACAAAGTGCTAATGGTAAGGTATATATAGTGCGTGCTTAGTAAGTGAAGGAACACTATGGAACTTAGTGGAATGATTGGGTAAGGTGGTTACCATCAGAGGTGAGTCAGAGTGAGTCATATCCCATCAAGAGATCGTGATGGATGTAACCAAGTAACCAGATCAATGAGATCTGATGGTTGAAGGCAAAAGAGGTTAAAGTGGGCGAAGATAAGATAAGATAAAGGGAAATAGGGGCCTAGACCCGAGAGTATCCCAGCTAGAGTAGGAAAACTGTAACATTACCCCCTTTGTATGATAGAACTCCTGGTTCGATCCCAAAGATAAGAAATTCCTCAGCATAATGGGTCATCCGTTTAAGGGTAGAGACAATGTCATGAGCAGGGACGTTCCGTCGAGGGACAGGAGAGTGGGTTATGGTTTCAACGTCTGCTGATGAGTTCGGGTTTGTCTAGATGACTGGTGGGGGCGAGGAGGAGGATATTTGAGATGGGGACGATTCATCAGGTGGGGAGGAGCAGGGGTAGGGTGTTATGAGTTGGGGGGGGGGGGGTTCCTGGGTCTAAGAGAGAGAGAGAGAGCAAATGGGGATGGAGGGGAAAGTGAAGAGCAATGGAAAACGGATGAAAGATTAAGCAGAAAAGAGGGAGGTTGTTAACTAAGGTAGAGTGAGAGTGAGGTGCTAATCAGAGTGGTTTTGGGAGCGAGGGAAGTGAGAATGTGGGAATTACGACAGGGTTTTATCATGGGAAGAGGAGATTTATCATAAGTTCTATCGTAGGTGACGGTCATTTTTGTACTTAGCTAAGATGAGGGGGGAATTACGTAAGTTGGGTTCAGGTTCCCAGGTGTTTTCAGAAGAGCCGTAACCTTTCCAAGAAACGAGATATTTGTAACGTCCAGGGGAACCTCGATGGGCGAGAAGGGATTCTACTTCGTATTCTTCGTTATTTTCAATGAGGATGGGAGGGGGGTTAACAAAGGAGAGTCCGTGTACGGAAGTTTGTTTGAACGGAGAGAGAAGAGAGGTGTGAAAGACATTGTGAATTTTCCAGGTAGGAGGGAGACGTAGGCGATAGGTGATGGGGGAGAGGACTTGGGTGATCTCAAAGGGACCATGACGTTTGGGGGCCAATTTTCTAGAGGGATAGGGGATGCGAAGGTTAGTGTTCTCGAGCCATACTTTATCTCCAACGTTCCATGGAGAGAACTTCCTGGTAAGGTGGCGACTCATGGCGAGTCGGGCAGAGTCATGGGTTGCGAGAGCCTCTTCTCGGGCTTTAGAGAGAGAAGTGAGTCAGTCAGTGAGGGCAGGGAGTGGAGTTTTGCCTAGGGCTGGGTATGCGTGGGGTTCATAACCTAAGAGGAGGAAGAATGGGGATTTCTTGGTGGAGCTGTGAGGGACGGAGTTGTGGTGGAATTCTGCGGTGGTGAGGTAATTAACCCATTCTAGGGGGTCGTTAGCACAGAAGATCCGTAAATATACTTTGAGTTCTTGGTTAGTACGTTCAGTTTGTCTGTCGGTCTGAGGGTGGTAGGCGGTGGAGAGGCGAACGTCGTATTTGAGGAGGCGGGCGAGTTCTTTGGCGAAGGTGGAGGTGAACTGGGGGCCTCGATCAGAAATGATGGAGTCGTGAAGGCCGAAGCATTTGAATATGTTGTCGAAAAAGAGCTTGGCGACTCCTGCAGCATCAATGGTTTTTAAACAAGGGATTAGAATTACCCCCTTTGTAAGTCCGTGGTCAACCACGACCATGATGGAATCGAATCCGGATGAGAGAGGGAGGTCAGTGATGAGGTCTACGGAAATTTGTTTGAGCGGGAGAAGGGAGGTAGATGGGATAGGTGTGAAGGGGGGAACGGTAGGGTGAGTATTTGGCTTAGACTGTTGGCATGTGGCACATCCGGCGACGAAGTTCTTAACATACGTGGCAAGGCCGGGCCACCAGTAATCTTGTTCTACTAGCGCCTTGGTGCGGAATTGGCCAGCATGGCCCGAAGTGGGAGAGGAGTGGAGTGAGTGGAGTAGGTTGGAGCGGGCGTCAGGGGGAATGTACAGGCAGTCCCGAAAATATAGCTTTCCGTCGTCAAGGGACCAGTTGGAGAGGGAGGAGCGAGGGAATAGGGGGGATCCCTCCTTGAGGGCATTGACGGCGTGAAGGACAATGGGGTCCGATGGGGAAGATGCGGAGATTTTATCAGCGAGGGCGAGGTCGAAGGCAGCGATGACGGTGGGTTCCAGGATGATGGGAGAGATGTTGTCAAGGGTGGTATCTATAGAGTCACGTCGGGAGAGTGCGTCAGCTGGGCCCATTTGGGTGCCCGGCATTGTTACAAGAAATGCCACTCTTTCTAGACCGGCACGACGCGGTGTTACTTTGATGAGTTTTTCTCCTCCATCTATCTATGCTTCTTGATTAGTCACGACTTCAGATAGCCATTTATATTCGGATCTATATCCAACTCCCATGCCTCCCCAGTTTAGTCTTATTCTTGATGCGCCCGTTCCTATCTCGGACATCCCTCTCCTAAGATGATTCTC
>JBBPTT010001323.1:0-11177 GCA_038094175.1 Boletellus aff. lepidospora | reverse complement strand
GTTCCTGTGCCTTGATGGCCATCTTTCCTTTGTCATCATTCCATTTGATTCCATAGGTTTCCTTGCTTACTCAAGCTAGCCTATATATACCTTTATTTCTGTATGTACTTTCTTTACTCTTGTTCTATGCAATACATGCGTACCTTGTGTCCCTTGAGTCCTCAGTCCTCTCTGAGTCCAAGCCTTTGTCCTTTGTCCCTGTCAGGAATCTCTTCTGTTCTCCTAGGTGATTGGGACACTGTTGACCTCTTCGTGAGAGTCCACCCCATTCACAGGTTGCTTGGGCGACACAAGTGTCTGCTCAGCGTAACAGTGCTCAGTTTGTTCTTTGTGCTATCAATCTGTATGAAAGTGGTGTTACTCCATTGCAAATCTATGATATCAACCAACTCGAGGCCATGCAACTTGCTGATGATGCATGGAATGAGGTGGACACTACGATGATCCAGAACTGCTGGTGTAAAGCAGGTATTCTCTCTATTACCAACATGTCAACATCAACTCCTCCCATACTGCCTTCTCTTCCCATCTCATTGCTGATTCACACCACTCCTGCAGTACCACTCAAGTCAGACAATCCAATTAGGTAGGCTGAAGATGAACTCATAGATGTGCTGGATCAGTTGGAGGAGACTGGTGCTCTTCAGCATTTGAACCAAATGGATATTACCATGCTCCTCAACCCAGTCACTGAGGCCCATGACATTTTCAATGCAACAGATGAGGACATTTACAATGCAGTCATAGAGGCAAAAGTGGCACAGGATGTGGACCAAACCAGGGCATGTGATGAGATCACAGGCACCACTAAAACAAACTTGGATGTGACACAATGCCCCACATGCAGTGAGGTACTTCAGGACTTGATGGTGTTTGCACAGTATATCCAGGACTTTGATGCCAGCAATCCACTTCTGCAGAAATTCCAAACCATGGTCCCTATGGTTGGGAGTAGAACGTGGGTTCTCGAGATGCAGCAAGTGAAACAGACCAAGTACATGGACTATTTTCATTCTACTCCATTGTAGGCTAACTCACACATACTCTACCAAACTAGTACTGCACATACATATACCATAGTAGGCCTGCCAAGGACCTGGACACATAGCATAGCAAAAATTTTGGTCAGTAATCTATCTCATCCAAAGCCCATACTCTGTCAAAACCCATAGCCCTGGGTATGTCCCAAGGGGTATGGGTTATATCAGAGACTACTGTATATACTTGCACCCACACTAGGAGAGTGCCCACCATCAGCAGGCCATGATGACAACACAGGTGAGAGCTGCACAATAGCATACCATTGTTATACTGAATGTACTCTCATGTCATTCAAGCAACCTGCAGGGGAACAGACTCTCATGAAGAGGTCAACAGTGTTCCTACTGCCTATGAGAACAAGGATAACAACAAAATCCAGATAGATCAAAGGCTTTAGACTCCAAGGGATTGAAGACATAGAGAAGCAATCAAAGACTGCATTGTATTGTACAGAACAAGAGTGAAGAAAGTACAAGAGAACTAAGGGGTATATATAGGCAAGGATGACTAAGTGACAAAGTCTATAGAACAGGATGGAATGATGAAGTAAGCTGCAACCATCAAGGTGCAATAGGATTGTAACTAAGTGATAACTAAGGGTAATAATCTGAGATGACTCAGATGTCAAGTGAAAACTGACCAATGATAAGCAAGAAGTAATCATAGTGAGAGGAAAAGACAAGAAGGCCCATGTGATGAAGAGAACAGATGGAGATGAGGTAAATATGAGAAGTAAAGGGAGAAAATTGTAACAACCATCATACAGCAATAACAAGATAGGTGACAGATGATGGATGATACTGATGGGTGTACCATGGCTAAAGGCCATGCAATAGTGTACCACCATCACATAGTGATGATGAGACAGATGATGGATGCATAGCAGTGATGAGGTGGTGGAATGATGTGTGTACTACTACTATAGCATAGAATATGTAGTAGATACTTGAATATTATTATATTTGTCTATTCTACCTATCCTATACAAAGACAGTGGTACTATAAGTCAAATTGAGACCAACTGTGTACATCTTGATGCTACCATCCATAGCCAAGCTGTGACTTTCCATATGTAGACATTGTGCAAATAGCCAAGCTACAACCTACCAGATATGGTCATTGCTCAACCACTGTACCAATGGACACAACAAATTATTCTAAAACCCAACCATATCCTTGTACCAAAGGTACAAGATAGGCTCACACTTGATTGAAGAAATAGCTGGCTAACAGGTGAAAAGAGAAAGACATTTCTTATCATCCCTATTGCTTGTTCATTTAAATGGAACAAACAAAGAGTTAATTAGAGTAAGCCTATCATATTCCAGAAAGCACAGTATTTCTCCATCAAACATTGTAGTTTCAATTTGTTTTCTCCTTTTGGTATATCTGATTTCCTTTTATTACTTAGTTCTTTCCATTTAGGTTCTGTACACTGTCCTGTTTCCACCTGTCATCAGTACAAGTCCTGCTCTGAGTCTTTGCCTCCTTTGTCCTTTCTGTCCCTCTGCATGCATCATCCAGACCTTGTTAGACTTGCCTCCAGAAGATTGGATTTAAACAAAGCCTGACTGGAATCCTCAAAGAAGTTAATCTCAAGAGTCCTGGTTGCCACTATGCAAGCCATTGATAGATGTGAGAGTGGTATGCAGGGCTTTGTTGCAATATTTCCATATAGTAGAGTGATTTGGCAAAGGCTTCAAGTGAGATGTTATATGAAAGGAAAAAAAACTGATGCTCTCATGACTTGGAAGACAGTCACTCATGCAAGTCATATTCAATCTGATTTGAGTTGAATACATTGTTTTTGCTAACAAGTGAATGGTGGTGGGTGGTGCTATGGCAAGAATTAAATCATAGGAGAGGGAGAGATGTCATAGCCTTTGTTTCAAAAAGTGAGATGGATGACTAATCAAATTACCAAAAAAGGAAGGCAAGTCCCATGACCAAAAATGGAAAATGGATGACCAATCAAAAAATTACCAAAAAAGGAAGGCAGGTCCCATGACCAAAATGGAAAATGGATGACCAATCAAAAAATTACCAAAAAAGGAAGGCAAGTCCCATGACCAAAAATGGAAAATGGATGACCAATCAAAAATTACCAAAAAAGGAAGGCAAGTCCCACAGAGTCACCCCACCCCAGAGGGTCTGGAGCCCAGGGAATAAACTTATATAGCTGACACGGCCTCACACATCTCTCGTTTCTTGCCTCTTCTTTGTCCTCTTTTGTGCTACCCTTTTTTGGGAGCTGCTCAATGACACCATCTGTGACATGTCTCCCTCTCCTCCCCTCCCCACTCTATATCTCTCCTTTCCTTACCCTTGTTTCTTCGTGGACCTTGCCTTCTTTTTTATTTATTCTTTTTTCTTCTTTTTCTCTCTTTCACAATGCTTGGCTGATGCATGAGATGACATTGTCACATCACCTTCATTCCTTCATCCACATAACAAACCAGACATGCTATACAGTATGGAAATGAGTTTGCCCTTCTACAAAAAGGGATCCGAGTTGTCGTCATATTTAATACAGAACAAAAAGTGAGGTGTTGAAACCAGACGTCCCAGTCCTTCTTACCCTTCTTGTTCTCTTCATTTCGCAGCTTGTGTTTGGCTGACCCACGGAGCGAGGAGGCAACTTGACAAATGTACACCTGTGCCGTCTTCTCTCTTTTCTTTTCCTACTACAAGTCATTATATGATGAAACTGGCTACAGCCCACCATACGCCTCTCCAACTACCCAAAGCTTCTCATTTCACATCACATCTGCTGAGTTCACCCTTCAACATCATCCGGTTGTTGGAATTTGTTTCCATATTAGGTATATACTAATTACTTGATCATTGGTACATTGCACCTAGAGTACCTTAGTCCTTTCTTTAGTGACTACTGAGTATTCTACAGGTTATGAGCCTTGGTTGCAGCTCAGTGACCAACAGTTCACTCACCCTACTCAGAATTCCCTAATGGTCAACATTCTTACTCTCCGACCAGACAGAAAGAACTGGACAGAATGGCGTGAGAAAATTGAAGAAGCCATTGAAGCCAACGAATTGCAACAATACCTTGATGGGACAGTCTCAGACCTAGATAAGCAACTCGATGCATGCACTAAATGCATCATGGTGGCAAATTTGCCAGACTCAATTTTCATTCAGATGATTTGACTAGCAACAGCACACAACTACTGACAACATCTCATGGAGTGCTTCGACAAGCCTACAGTACATGTGTGACTACTTTTACTAAGCTTAGTTGACTGCCAGACTTGCACAGCACCACCAGTGGCTGCACAACCTGCCAGCATTGACAACCGCCACCACCACTCATGCTGGACATTGAAGGAGGCCAGGGAGAAGTAGAAAGAAGGGGAGAGCAGAAGCTGAAGGGCCAGAAGGGCCAAAGTATGACAGATGGCAGAAGCACGGCCATGGATGACCACCACACAGCCATGGTCCAGCCCCGACCCTGAATGGTGGCTCACAATGTCAAGAAGGCTAGTAAAGCCTGTGTAAGCCTTGCAACTTGAGTGAGCAGCATGGACAGTGAAAACGTGGCCACGGGAGTCCACCATGCAGCCACAACACAACCCCAGGCTGGAACAGCAGGTCAGCAGGTTGATGAGATGACCACTGACACCACAAACCAGAATGCGACATGCACCCAGCTAGGAGAGCCAGTGGACAGGTCATACGATGAGCCAACCTCCATCATGGATGCTGTATGGATGCCGCAAGACCAGAGATTGAGTAGAGAGGGCCAAAGAGTGGTAAGAAGCCACAAGTGGGTGGCAGATGGAGAGGTTAGGGCAAGGGAGGTCGACAAGTGGACTCAAATGACCAACAGCGACAGTCAAGTGCATGACAAGCACATTGACAAACAGACAGGTCAGCAGGTCTATAAGAAGACCGCTGACACCACAGACCCAAATGTGGAGTGTGCTAGGTCTAGAGTGTCAGCAGACAGCTCACTGGACCCACTAGACACACTGCTTGATGAATGAGCTGGGCACCAAGCTGGGAAAGAGGTTGAGGATGTCGATATGGGTGAGATGGCTGAGGGAGCAAGTGGGCAAGCAGCTGGAGCCAAAGAAGCTGCTGGCAAGGGTCTCGCTGCACGAAGCAGCCAGGACAAAGATGGCAACAATGATGTCAACCACACTTCAACACTCTCGGAGACCCTAGATGACTCAGCAGTACTGCCAGGGCCACCCAACACACCTGAGAGTGTGAAGGAGCAGGTTGGCAACTGGGGCAAATTTGAGGTGGAGGGCACATGCAACAGTTATGAAGGACCAGATAGACCTCCTATACCATCAGACTATGCAGAGGAAGCCACACAAAGCCAATGCGATGGAGATACTGAGGGAGTGCACCTGAATGCACAACTTGAGGGGGAGTGAAACACTTCAAACCCTCAAAAGTGAGAGCGAAGCGAGCTGATGAGAGTGGCCTTTGCCAGAGAGGATTTGGAGGAAAAGATCCAAGTGAACTTGGCTAGGGGATAGCCAGAGGTTCCTCGGGTATATATACATACTATAGTATATACATGTTGTACTCATATCTACGATGTACCGTGAGGAGTCTGCCTGTATCTACATGCGCTAGGCATAAGGCATCATAATGGAAGTCAGTCCACACCTGATACATAAGGCATCAAGGGTCATGAATGATCGTAAGGGGAATCGTGGTTAGGATCGTGAAGTGGCCATAGCCTCGTAATCTAATCGTAAGAGTGTCAGATAAGATTAGATAAGATAAGATCTGTCCTTGATAAAGTGTCCTAGTATTGTCCTGTAACAGGGAGTGTGCATGGCCGATGAGGACAGCTGACAGAGACAATCAGCACACCTTGTCAGGTCACAACAACATACCAAGGACCTCAACCCTACCTTCCAAGCCACCTGATACACCCATCACATGAAAGGAGAACCTCCAGAGCTTCGAGCTCGAGGGGGAGTACATACCTATGGCGATCAATGACCTTGAATGCTCTGGACCTGGACACATAATGTAGTCATATTTTCATTTAGGGGGGTCTAATCTAATTAGGTTAAGGTTAAGGTAGTGTTCTGGTAGCAATAAAACCAGAAAACACGAATACAATACATCCGCATAGACAACATATCCAACAATCCAACAAATTGACCATGACACCAAAATTACAACAGTACTGCGCAGACCCGAAAAGTGCGGGAATGCACACCAATGTCAATGTGATTGTAATGCAAGCTAAAATTGAACAACAAATATAGTTGTGCAGTTGAGAAATGTGGGGGCTGATCTTGATTAGTGTGTCATTCTGTCGTTCAACACAGTAGAATTTATCAAATGTATTTGCACTTCTGCTACCTGCAGATCTGTGTCTCTATTAATGCGGACATGTGTTACCATGTCAACTATGGTTTATAATGTAAGCTAAAATTAGACAACAAAATATACTTCTACAATTGATAGAGACGCAGATCCGCAGGTAGCGGAAGTGCGCATATATTTGATAAATTCTACTGTGTTGAACGACAGAATGATGCACGAATCAAGATCAGCCACCACATTTCTTGACTGCACAACTGTAATAAACACCAAAATTAAAAGCAAGGACGTTTGGAAGATCCAGGTTGAGAACACTCCTGATCTAATGTTCGAGATATTTTGCGTCGGATGACCTCTCCTTTGGATGCTAACTCGTTGGACATGTCCATGCCAACCATTGAGGTTAGGAGAATATAAGGGCCATAAGGCAGGTCTGCAAGCTTCTTTGAGATGTTGAGGTAGTAAATGTTTAGCTCTGATTCAGTGAGAAGAGACCATGAAGAATTAAATCGGGCAGATTTAAATATGGATGGGCCATGGGCATGTCCAAGACCTAGGCGGACGAGATTGAAAGCAATGATTTCCTTGTAATCTGGAAAGAATAAGAAAAGGAAGAGGAGATAAATGGGGACTGACTATGACGATCTGTCCAATATTGGCCCATGTTTCCCTTGTGTGATGCCATGTATCTGCGCAATGGCGAGTCTTTCTCATAGATGGCAATGATGAAGACAGTCATGCCAACGATGACTGAAAGAGGGGCAGTCATCCCTCTGTGCTTTGAAGTAGCCAAGCCCCAAGGAGTATCTCTGATGAGCCGAGACCAATTTGAAGAATTGGGGACCTGCTGGGTGCGAGGACCATGGCATACCTTTGGGAGGAGCTTGCTGAATATGATCGCAACGAGTATTGCAGTTTTATGAAGAGGGAGAGAACCATCGAATGAGTCACGGACCCAGATGTAGGTGTCCTTGACATAGGAGGCATCCTGTTGGAGGGGGAAAGACAAAGAGTCCAAAGACCAGTCAGAAGGAAGATGTTGTCTGTTGAGGACAGAGTGGAGATTTTGCAGGGATATACCAAGACATGACCAGGAAGCCTGTGCATCTGAAGCTACTGCGACATTAGTTGCTTGCTGGAGGGCAAGTTGAGTTGGTTGAGCATGAATGATCCTAGGGATGTTTGAAGCAAGGCCTAGATTTACCCAAGTGCTGTGGGAGACAGTTGTGTGAGGACGACCAGGGCCGACTGGATCTGGGGCCCAGGGGATGTTGCAAATCTTTGCAATGGAGGCAGCCTTGTGGAGGAAAGACAGAACTGAGGACCTTGTATGAGGAGTGTCCATGGAAGGCCCAAGGAGCTTGGCAGCATGGGAGATAGTGACTGAGAAAACTGCAAGTGATCTGCCATCTTTCCAGAAAGGAGGGAGAACCCTTATAGATGGTGCCACCACAGAATGGAGGATTTGAGAAGCAAGCCACTCAAGTGGTTTCTGCCCTTGATTGGAGAGGGGAAGACCTTGACCAAGATCATCTCTGTTGTTCCTGACAGCCTTAGTGAGAGCAGCATAGGCATCGTCATCATAGGCAAGAGGGTAGGGCAAAGACCTCCATCTGTGGAGAGCAGTCTGTCACTCTTGTGCATACAATTTCTGGTCCAGGTTGTTGCTGATGAGCAATGGTGCGATGTCTCTTTGCACACCTTTTGTCACAAGAGAGACAATGTCTTCAGAGAATATGATGAAAGCACGGTGGAAACAATAGAGGATTGCACGATTGTCCTGGTTCAGTGCAGGGTTGAAATCCCTTGGGATGTTCTGGAGAGCATGTGCGATCATGAAGGATGCTGCATATGCCTGGACAACACACAACAAGTCAGAAGAGCGGATGGTTGAAATGCACACACACCCGCATATAGTGGAAATGTGTTGGTCTTTAACCACATGAAACAATATGTGCACATCCGCAACATACGGGTGTGCGTCAACATACATGGCATTGCACGTGTGCACACACCAAATACAGAGACTTACATTATAATGTTCAGATCCATAGTTGAAGATCTGACTTCGTGTACTTGCTGTCACTGGATTTCGATTCTTCATTGGCCAGTCCTTGATCTTCAGATTGTAGTCTGTCGTAAACGCTGAGCCTGTCAGGAACAGTGGTGAAAGGCATGGGAGCCCATCATGCAGTGCAGACAGTGATAGCCACAATGGGTCCATCAGTCCACGAGACAGAACCTTGGCATTTCCTGTGTGCACAAAGTTCAGCCATCTCTCTAGTGCTGCAGTGAACTCAATCCAGTATGGCACAACATGCGTCCTTTCTTCAACCTGATCCTTGAACATCTTCCAGATCGCCTTCAGTAGTGAACAGACCCCAAATGTCGTCCATTCAAATGTCTGCTCTAATACCTGTCCATCATCATCCATAAGTCCTCTTGAATCTCCTCAGTTATTGTTCTCTTACTGTAGGTCAAAGAATCACTAGATGCTCTTTCACCGCTTCCAACACCATTCCGTTCGACCACATGTTTGCAAGTGGAAGGATGATCGACCTGTAGATGTGTCTGGTCCCTCTTGTTAGCATTCTGCTTCAGACAATAAATCCGTCCCACTCTACCTTCCTCTACGATACTCCTGGGGTATCCTTCGCATACTGATCCTGTACACATTCTCAATCCATGTCCCGTCTTCATGTGCCCTCCGCTGATCTGTGAATGATATTGTTCATGAGGCAGCTGATGCCTGCATTCTTCATATATCTGCCTTGCAATCCGCTCATTTCCTGTGCTCATCACATATGTTCCTGCCAATGCCATTGTCAGCATCCCCTGCTGCACCTCATGGTATCTCCACTCCCGGACTCAATGAACCAGCTCATTGTATCCTTGAGATGCAATCCATGCCACAATCGGTGCATACCCTCCAAAAAGATCATTTGCAATCCCTTCTTCTTCATTCATTTCATCATATTGCCTTCGTAGCCCTCGATCCAACTCTTTCAGTTTCCTGTGGAATGGTGTGATCACTCCATGCACCTGGAAGTGTCCCACCATCTAATCACTCTCTGGGGTAATTTTAATTACAATTACAAACAATATTTTTTGCAAAATGATTATATGGGCATGTAGCTAGACTCATTGGGATGTCCCAGTTTAATTTTCAGAGAAAACAGCGGTCAGAATAATCCACAAAAAAATCAACAAGTTACATGAGGGAAGGGTGTCAAAGAGTCATTGAAATTTTTATTCCAACATATATAATGATTCATACACACTCCAATGATGTTATATAAATGAAGAAAACACATTTCACACCAGTGGTATACCTCTTTTACTTGGATGATCATAGTTGGCAGCTCTGACTCGAAGCGAGGCACGTGCACAGTGGCAGAGCATTGTCTTTGATGGAGTGGCAGGAGTGGCGATGCAGCATTCCCTCCTGCTTGCCACTTCCGCCCGCGCTTGCTCATATCAGCACAGCTCACTCTCTTCTTTTGCGTTCCCCACTCGTTTCTCCACTCACACTCCTTTTTCCTTTTTCAATCCCTCATCGTCATGGCAAACCCTCATCTAGAAGCCCCACCAGACTACGCTGGCCCAAACTTCCGGGTGGTACGTGAGGGACTCATGCTTGGCCATGGTGAAGACGAGCATCAGGCCATTGAAAGGCTAGCAGCAGCTTGGGAGGCTGACCGGGAAAGGCACTTCGAAGTGTGGGAAGCAGAGCAGCAGGAGGCCAATCAAATCACGGAGGAGGCAGCACGGGAGGCCAGGCTCATGGAGGAAGAAGCTGAGCGCCTAGCCAACGAGGAGACTGAGCGAGAACAGCATGAGGCCGACAAGAAGAAACCAAAGATGAATACCTTCGTGCCTGGCACCTCGGTGGTGGACGCCCTTGGCCCACGCCCCTCACAATATGCCCTTCAAAACTCAAGGCATTCAACTACATCGAATTATGGTACTTTTCACCAGAAGGTTGTGCTGACACTGCATCCAACAACAGCAGGTCTCAGGCCGACGACACATTTAGTCTATCCAAGATGGACGACATGGTCACGCTGCGCTCAGTGGCGGCTGCCCGGGCATCAAAAAATGCGATAGCGGACCATGACCTATCGTTTGACAGTTTTACTCAGGCAAAGAACAGCTTTCTGGTGTACGCTCGGAAAGCGGATTGGCCCGCCACCAATATTGACGCGCTAGCCATGTTCTTTTGGCTGTTGGAGACCCACCCAATCCGAAAGATGCCACTTGGCGACAAAATTGTCCTTTCCTATGCCTCACGGGTATGGCAAGACTGGCATGATGAGCTCAAGGCAGGCAAGGGTTTTGACCCAGCCGAGATTAACCAGAACCTGATGTGAGACATCGCGTTCAAGATCCAGTCCCTCGATAACCAGCGTCTGAAATCCAAGGTAAGCACCATCACACTCTTCCATTGTACCACACTAAGCCCTGGTTGCCTATCGGACCCCTTCATCTTACCTACACCCTGAAACAATATTGTGACCGCTGCTGTGGACTACGTCCCCACCGGTCTGTGACCCATTCCATATCTCATGTTGCTGCCATGGACTACGTCCCCACTGACCCCATTTCTTTCCTTGCACACACCCATCGGTGCGAATGAATATATGACATTGCATCAGCATATCTGCGTGACATGTTCATGCTTTCTCTCCACCCTGCCACTAGTTGGAGGACCTGCTCACACGTGTGGAGAGCCCATCCACACGAGCCAATGCCCATCGCCATCCTGCACGTAACGACCGGTCAGAGTACTACCGACCTCGTCATTCCAGATCTGCCTCCCCTAG
>JBBPTT010001322.1:0-11184 GCA_038094175.1 Boletellus aff. lepidospora | reverse complement strand
GCGCCCCCCCCCCCCCCCCCCCCTTCTTGTCATCATCTAAATCTCGCGCAGCCCATCAAGCACTGGGATGGCAAACATCTACACGGATCAGCGTCCGCACTTCTTTTTTTTTTTGATCAGCACGTTTCCAACATGCTCTGGACCACTCGCCATTCCCTGTCCCTGTCCTTGCACTCAATGCGCGCCAAGCAGGGCATGATCGACTTGAAACAGGACGCGATGGCACGGACGGTCGTCTCCCCGATGGGCGAATAGCCAACGCAAAACGTGGTGATGCGTCTGTTGGCGACCCCCCACCCCTGGCGCACGCGCGCGTCCGAGAGCGTCACGAGGCCGTCCTTGAGGATGAACCCCCCGGGAGGCGGGATCGACCCGTCGAACACGATGTGAAACGTCTCGAGCTGTCGGCAGTGCGTCAGCACCGCGATCACCGCGCCGATGCTCGCCGCCGGCCATGGCCGCAAGATGGACGGGTTCGCGGTGCCGAGCTTGAGGGTCCGCAGGTGGCGCAGCGACGCGGCCATGCGCGCACAGTCGGCGTCGCACATTCGCGCCGTGCACAAGAGGTCGAGGTCGAGCTCGCTCAGCGCGGTGAACGCGACGAGCGCGGACACGACTGACGCGCGCACCTTGAGCGTGTGCCACAAGGGTATCCCGATGATGCTCGATCTCGGCTGGATCGTCAGTGACCGCAGGCGAGATGTGTCGAGACGACGGGGCAAGAGGTTGAACATGTGCTCGATGTCTGACTCCTTTTGTTCTTCGTTCATGCCGATGAGGAGACGAAACTTGGTAGGGCTGGCGTGCAAACTCTCGAGAAAGTGAACGCACATCGATGGGCCGTCGGCACCGAGCGAGATCCCGCGGACCATGTCGGGGACCGTACCTGTGTATGTGGGGGACGACCCGTAGTAATCAATACTGAGTGTTTCGAGAGCGTTTCGGGAGAACAGCTGATCCATCACGGATTGGGGCATGGCACACGTTCGGAGGGTTCTCAGGCCAGGCCACTCTGTGACCATTCTGCCTACTTCCCGACATGGTTCGTAATCCCACGAAAAGCCGAGGACGACGGTGAAAGAGGTGACGTTTGGACAGAGTCTAGGCAGATCCGCGAGGACGGCCAGTTCTGCCGCGGAATGAGCTAGCCAGCGCACGAGGGAGAGCGTGACCGTGGTCACCGCAGGGCCTGCGAAATAGCGCAGCAGCGAGATGGCGGAGTCCTCGTGGGCCGAGAAGGAGAGCTCGCTCCACTCGAGCTCGGTGACGTTGGGGAGGAGAGGCAAGTACGCCTTTGGGCATTGTTGTACAGCGGCGACGAGCTCTTGTTTGACCCACACCGGAACCCGGGCCTCACGACCACGGATAGTCCTGACGCGTCTCGCGTACTTGCTGAAAGTGGCCCACGGCCTGTCATCTGCGAGAGGGGTGGCCTGCCGGAAGAGCTGTGAGTACGACCACGCGAGGGGACAGCAGTAAGACGCACTCTTGGGAAGACGTTGAGGAGGGGATCGAGGCTGTAAAGATCGCGCCAGAGAACGTCCAACGCAGGCGAACTGAAGAGGTGACAAGTTCTGGCGAGGGAAGCAAGCGTCTTCCTGCCCGCTTGCGGTCGACGGCAGAACGGGTCCTCGGAACGCCCGACAAACTCGAAGATGAGGTGGAGGAGTTCAGAGATACACAGACAATGATGCATGGGGTGGTGGTGGTCGCACGCTCGGATGCCACGATGGACATTTAAACCGGGCTCGACCTCGTGTCTGCTGCACTGTCGGTTATCGTCGCCACTGGCATTCGAGGATGACCCGATTCGTCGCTTTGCATATCGCATATCATCCTTGAGCGCGGCTCTCCGCAACACGACATTCTGATGGGATGGGCCCGTTTCCGTAGGAGGAGGCCCGGGGAGTGGGCTAGTGCAAACACGCACCCACTCCGTGACCATGCCCTCGCAGGTGCATCAGCGCAAGGCGATGGCGCTGATGTTGGCGGCGGGATACCATCTGTGCTGATGTTTGAATCTTTGATGTTCCAGATGGGGCTTTCCAACGTCCGCGTCCCCTCCGACATGCCAGCAGCTCTCCCCACGTTCAGTGGTACCTGATCGCTTGCCAACACTCATCGATGATCGATGATCCGTGGCATACGCCCGCAATGTACCAATCGCATACCCTACACTACTAGGTTTACCGTACAGAGTGTATATTGAGATGTAATATATCCACATCAATGATCATTGTCCCAATTCCGCGTATCCGATATGCTATTGCGTCCCCGCTGTGCTGCGCACACAGTCCATTCGGACCTCGACGACGCCGAACTCGAGCAACGGCGGTCCCTCTTCGTCTGGGGTCGGGTTGGGTATCGGTGCGCGGTGCGGCGTGGACAAGAGTGGATCCATCTGGCGTGGTGCCTGAGCAACGTCCTTGCCCTTGGCGTCAGGTACCGGTCGATGTACTGGTGCAGACGCGTCCGGCATGGCGACAAGCACGTAAACGGCAAGCTTTGTAGTGTCCTCTTCAGCACCGGCACTTGCATGGGCGGGCATCGATGCAGATGGAGGTCGCGATCGGCCCCGGGAAAGAATGGCTGGCCTTGCCGAGGTATGCGCTTGCCTGGACGAGGAAGGGGGGGTGGGATAGAGTGACGGAGGTGTGCGACGAAGCTGAGCAAGCCAGGCGGATGTGCTCAGCGACGAGCTCAGAGCGGCGGGTGGCGTCGTAGATGGTTGAGGTAAAGAAGATGTCAATGTTGATGGCAGTGATGAAGGGACGCAACGCACAGCAACAGGCTGTGAAAAAAAGTCGTCGAGCAACGTCAGCCCAGTCGTCCAACGTGTCATTTACGAGAACGATGGTGCGAATGGGAACGGCTTACCGTAAGGGAAGACAAGGCGCTCCTGTCTGCAGGGCGTGCCCAGACGTCCCACAAGACGGGTTTTGGTCCCAGTCGTCGTGCAGAACGAGGAAATGAGGGATCGACGCCGTTGGGTGCGCTGCGATCAAATTCGACGAAGAGCGTGTCCGAAAGGGCCCGTTGGAAGCGCCGGCGGTATCGCCTGCGGAGCACATACGACCTGAGAACAAGCGATGCAGACAGCAGAACGAGGATCAGGATGGTGGCGAGGAACGTGAAGCTGGTCGAGTCCATGGGATGACGGGCGTTGACAGGAATGGTCAATATGAATAACAAAAGGGGCGGTGCGGAAGGGAACTGACAGGTACAACGTCGTCGTGTCCGAGTTTGACCGCGCGGGCGTCGACGTCGGCGAGCCCGTGCTTGCGCCCTCGCCCGCGTCCGTCGTCGTCGTCGTCGTCGACATGGACGCCGATAAGCAGCGAACTTGGCGGCGACGAGCACACAAGCGGCTAGTCACTGTAGGGCCGGTATTACATAATTATTTGATTGATGTAACGTTTTGCTGTGTCGCGAGCAGAAAATAAAACGCACACCTCCCCCAGCGTCCCGTTTGGACCGTCCTCCCTCCCCCGTCGCCATGGCCAGCAACTCGACCACCACCGACCTCCCGAACTCGCTCAATCTTTCTGCACATCTGTCCGCACAAAAGTATTTCTACGTCTGCACGCTCACCGTCCTCGCCTGGGACACCCTCGTCCTCACACCGCGATCTTATCGACTCGGCCGCACAAAGGCCTGGCCTGCGCTCAAGGCCCTCTACTACTTCCTCCAGGTATGGGTCCTCACCGATTTCGTCGTCACAGGTATGTTTCCCCCTCCGGCGCTTACCCGCCGCTCACCGCATCGTCCAGGCGCCATGTTCTTCTCCACGTCGGTGAAACAGGACACGGACTGCATGCGCTTCTGGCCCTATGAGCCCATCTGCACCGCCGTCCTTCTCTTTGCTGCCTCCACCGTGCACGTCATTCGTGTGACTGCTATTTATTCGCATGACCGCCGCATCCGGTTACTCCTCCTCGGTCTCTTGTTCGTCCAGGGCGTCGTCACCGCCATCTGCTGTGGCTTCTACCGCTCCGTCCATCTGCTCGATGGCCAGGGTTGCATTGCCGGTCCTCTGAACAACCAGAGCTGGGTAGGCATCTATTGGCTCGCCCCCACCATCCTTTACGCGACCACCTTTTGTCTCGCGGTCGTACGGTCCCTCAAGAGTCTCAACTCCAAGCCCCTCGGTCCCTGGCGTCTCATGCTTCGTGACAACCTCAACCTCTACGGGGCCATCCTCATCGTCAACCTCGTCAACGTCCTCTTCTACTTCATCATGACCCCCACTGACTACGCCGACCCCATCAAGACGATCATCACCAGCATGGCGGGTGTTCTCACGGCAACCATGAGCATGCGTATCGTTCTTGGCGTCAGAGGCACCCTTGAGAACGGCGGCACCTTTAGTGCCAGTGGGTCAGGTGGCTCGAGTGGTGGCAGTGGTACCCTCAGCGGCCCTGGCGTGGTGCGTGGGCGCGGTGCGGTGACGTACACCATCGGAGAGATCCACGGGCAAACCAAGAGCATCGGAGCCGTTCGTGGTGCCAAGGAAGAGAGTGCATGGGACGGCGACAGGAACTCGGACGACGCCGTTCCAGGCCAGGAAGCCAAGGTTACGTTGCCGATCGTGGGAGAGGAGCAATCGGATAAGGGCGTGGGCGTGCAGATAACCGTCGATAAGCAGGTCGAATTCGACCAGATGCCAAGGCGCCGATGAGTCTTGGGGTCACGCAAGCCCAAAGCGTCCGGAGTTGATGTCATCCTAACGTCTACTGCCTTTGGCTCATATCCTCTTTCTTCTCCATTTAGTTTCCCAGCTGAAGAGTCAGCTAGAAAATGATACGATGAACATCTTGTGTCCTCTATCTGGAATAGGATATGATATTTGCGCGTTTTTGGTTGTATGTGCTTTTTTTCTTTCTGTCTCAGCGGCTCTCTGTAGGCTCCCTCGGATGTACGATATATATGATGAATTTTGGGAGACATCGCTGCCGAGACATCAGTAATTATAGACCTCGTCACTCCGATGTGCTCGCTCCTCGTACGGTCGGTAAGGAGTCGGTTTCGCCACCACGCCATGGTCTGCTCGGGCCCCCTGCCAGAAGAGTCCTTCTCGGTCACCTGGGTATCTCACCATACCTTTGAAGCGTGCGGCAGCACTGCGGGTAGCTCCTTCATTGACCTCGGATCCAGTGTGGCTGTCCGAGCAGCAAGGCTGGACAACTCGCCAGATCCTGTTTCCTGCCACCTAGGGCTAGAATCCTGCTCCGTGGTGTTGGCATACCAGCCCTGTACTCGTCCTCGCTTGCGCAGCCGTCCATCGTCTCACGGCCACTGCCTATACAAGATCGACGATCCCCGACAATCGCCGGGCGACTGCGGTCGCACACGTTCCAGAGTCGCCCATCGCGCCGTCTTTCCAAGGCCCGCGTTCCCAGCTGGCACGCCACCACCGCCAACTGATCGGGCGTTTTGACCTGCTCAGGCTCAAGTTATTCTCCTGTCGCCCTTCGCGACCGTCATTGTTTCGTTGCAGTACTACGACTCACCGTCATACAGCGCGGGGTCGTTCGAAACACTGCCACGGCGCTGTCGGAGCCTGTGGCGCTGCCAATCAGATCCTCCCCGCCGCTGTACATAGCACTGCACGGCGGGCCCTATGGCCAGTGCTCGTGGCGGTGGTCCCCCTCGGCCACGTACTTGTATGTGCGCGCGTGGCCGAGTCGATGGAACGTGCTCGCAGCCTCGTGCTAGCCGATGACGGTCGTCAAGGGTCGGTCACGTTACGCGTTCACAGCGTCCAGGGCACGATCGTCCCGTTCTCCCCCGTTCCCGACGTTATGGTTCTGTGGCGAGGCGATGGGGGCGGCACACGCCTCGGGAATGTCGTCAGACTCAAGCGCCGAGGGAAAAAGGCCACTCCGAGGTGCTTGTCTCTATTTCGTCTTCCGCCAATTCCTGTGTGAAATCGGCGACGATCCATATAGCTATATAGCGTGTGCACGGGTCCATTCATTTTCGGGTGCCACAGCATTTTGGTGGGCGCTCGTTTAGGTGTCGTCCTTCCATCCGTCCCCACCAAATTATTGTAAGAATACAGGTGTTGCATTCCCCACCGAAAGGAAACCAATTTTTTCACGCACGTCTGGTATGCCGGGTCTTTTTATTTCAAGACTTGACGTTCTCCTCGAGATACTCCACAAACTTGCGTGCCACGCTCTCCTCGCTCCAATCCACGGCACCTTTTTCCGTCGTCCCGAGCGTGACGGCACGCTTGTGGATGGCGACAAATTGACGCTTGAGACGTTGCAGTTCGGCGAGCGTGACATGGCGTGGTGGAAGCGTGATGCGTAGCGCGAGTGCGGTCGAGGACGCGGACGTAGGGACGTCGAGCGGGAGCGTCGCCCCGGGTTGAGAGGACGCCGACTGGGCAGACACGATGGCGGACACGAGCGCTGTGGTGGTGCTCTCGAGCGCTCGGAGCGCGTCCGTCGGTGCTTTCGCGATCTATGTGGTGCGTTGAGGGGGTGATGTGGAACGGATGCGTGGCGCACGTACCGCTTGGGTCCCCGTGTTTGGAGGCTTGACGAGCCCCTGTGTGACTGCACGCCAGACGTCGTCGGCAGGCACGTCAGCGTCCGTCCACGGCACGACGAAGAGCGGCGAGTCCCACCGCACCATCGAGGATGGTTCTTCGTATCGCTGGACGAGGTTGTCCAAACTGGGAACGAAACCAAAGAGGGGGGGTCAGGCGTATGATCGACGGTGAAAAAGGTTCCACAAGCGCACGTTTCGGGCGTGTACGACTTTTCGTCTTTCCTTGACGTGTTGCGTTCGCGACATTGCTCGGGCGGCGCGATCGCGTAGATCTACTTTTCCTCCGGTGAGACACGCAGATTGAAAAGGACGGCGTCCAACCGACGCACCGTACACACTCGGACCCTGGCCTCCCTAGCAGCACAGTACATCTGATAGCGGAAACCCTTGATGTAATTGAGCGAATCTACGATGACGATGCGGTCGCTGCTTAGATGCCGTTGGAGAGCAGTGAACAGCGCCCCGCGCGCTGGCTTTTCCGATCGGCTGTCTTGATGCCGGATAGTCATGCACCGTCACGATGACAATGCGCCCGTGGTGAATGACTCACCGTCATATGCCGACCGGGGAATGTTGAGCGAGTCATCAGAGATGACGGTCACGGTAAGCGACGGACCAGCATAGGATGGATCCGCGAGACGCTTTTCGAGGTGGTCCTTGATCTGTGTCGCGCGATGGGACTTGCCCGCGCACGGATACCCGGATATCGTGACGAGTGCCATTCGTTCAAGGAAAAGCCGGTGAGATCAACGGTCTCTGGCGTAGCATGCCACGACGCTCGGGGTACTTCAAAAGTTTGCGTCAACGGTCGTGTGCGATCTTAAAGGTTCGTACTCAAGGACAGGAGGAGCTTGGTGTTGTGCGCTAGATGTCGTGCGCAATCCTATCGGCATCTCACTATGCATCGGCGGTTCGGCTACGGCCGTTCGGAGTTTGAAATCGGACACTCGGGACACGCGCCGCCGCTCAGCGAGATCGTCACTCGGTGTGCGGTATGTGCTCAGTCTTTCGACCGTTTCATCGCCATGACCACACGTCTTGCTACTAGTGATTTCGTGTTGGCGCAGGGTCACATCGTCGCTCCAGCAGGGGGGCGTAATGCGGGCTGACTCATCGACCTGTCAGCCTGGACCTGTTGATTGCAAGAACGAACCTTCAGAGCCGTCATAAAAGCGATGCGGACGCGTGGAGAAACTGACGCGTGTCGTTTGCTGCGGGGATAACAGAAACCCGTGCTTCTTCTTGTTCGCCATGTCGTCGTCCCAGAACCAAGTGGACCGCGAGACTGACCCCCTCCTTCAAAACGGCGCTCGATCAGCGAGCAGGTCGAGAAGGGAACGACCAACATTCTCGCCGGAGACGCTCCTCATCCCAGTCGTGTTTACAACGAGGCTGGCGAACCTGTTACCGGTAACTACTTTCATCGAGGTTGTACGACAGGTCGTCTGCAGGCTCTCGAACATACCGCATGGCGGTTATTCTGGCCTTGTGTCAGGTGGCCTGGGCCTCTCTGACCTCTGTGATGCGCCTCAGGTCACACGGTCTTTCTCGACCGTCATCGCATTGCTCAGCGCGATGGACGGCATCATGTGTATGTTTGCATTGTTTTTGGCTACTGTTCTGGCTACTAACAACCACCGCAGCGATAGCTGGATGTGGCATTCTGAGTCGATTGTCATCCCATTATGGGAGAAGACCTGCCTTTTTGTTTGTGCTTGCCACTGGGGTCATGCGGAGTTGCTTCTTGTTCGGGTTGCGGTGGATGCCAGGTTGGCTTGTTGGTTGGGCGTTACTTGCGAGCATGATATGCCAATTATTCTCTGGTCAAGTTCTCTTTGATTTTCTGGTCAACACGCATATCGTTGACGTATGTGCCCCGGAAGATCGGTGTGTTTCACTCGTGGCCTCCTTGATGGCTCTGACTCTCCCTACAAGGACTACTGCGCTGAGTAAAATAGCGGGCTGGGCTGGGTTAGGTATGAATCTTGATTGCAAATTTTTTGGCTTTCTTTATCACCAGACTGCTTGCAGGCGCATGTATACCACTTGCCCTGGGAGGATCCATCACGACGAACACAGGCAATCCTTTCATCGTGTTCTACGCTTCCTCCGCGATGCTCCTTTTATCATTCATCTACGTTGCTTTCGTTCTCCCCGAGTCTCTTCCGGTGGAGAAACGAAACGTGCTGTCCGGCATACATCCAGAGCTTCCCACCCGTACCATAGCCACTTGTTTGGCATCTTTTTTACACATTTTTTCGCCGCTGAAAATGCTCGTCCCGGCTCGCACAACGGGCAGAACTCGCAACGGGCGACTCACTTGGTGTGCGGTGCACGCTCTCGTGTTTGTGACCGCCAATGCCTATGCCCCTTCTGCTTGGTTGGTGCTTGCCACATCGACGTACGATCTCACACCTGCCGATGTGAGCACGGCAATCAGCACTCCTTGCTGCAAGCTGATCTTTACTTGCATCAGACTGGCCTCTTTCTTACCCTTGTCGCTGCTAGCGCTACAGTTGCGCTGGTGGTTTTCGTGCCACTGCTTGTTCGACTTTTACGTCCGTACTATAGCCGAAGAAAGTTACGTTTCCACCCTGTGGGCGAGAGCATGAACCACAGTGAAGCGCCGGAGCTGGGGACTTCGGACCGCCTGGATGTGCACTTGGCCATCGTGGCGTGCGTCATTGCGGCAGTCTCGTTCTTGTGCGCTGCCGCATCCACGACGAAGCTCGCGTTGATCATCTGTAAGCATGAGCGTCCGCGTCTTTGCTCGTTTGCTTGACTCGTGAGTTGATGTGTCACAGCTGGCGTTTTCGTCGGGTGTTCCCTGATACGTGGGCCCTTGGTGAACAGCTTGGTCGCTGGCTCGGTCGATCCGTCGAAACAAGGTCGGGTTTCCATCGGGCCGTGCGGCACCGGAACTGACGTTGACGTGCGCTGTCAGGAGAAGCGTTGGCAGCCATCGAGATGGTGAACAGTATGGGCAGCGTGCTCTCGCCGATCGTCATGGGAAGCATTCTCACGGCGACGATCAACACGTCACCCCTGCTCTTGTTTGATGTTCACCTGGTGAGTACCCGAACGGTTTTTTTTTTGCTAGCGCTCCCTTCCCGCGCTGATCACCTTGGTGGACGTGCAGGTCGTCGTTCTTGTAGGTGCCATGGTGTTGCTTTTCGTGAGAGATATGGATGGATACGACGTGTCGAGTGAAACGTCAGTCGATCGTCGAGATGGCTGTGGTATGTAGGATTGGACTGGTGAGAGAGAGATTGCTCTGCCAAAACTACTATCATGCGCGACGCTGTATGCGAGCACGACAGCGAGAGGCATGTCTGAACACCGCCAAGATTCCTTTGGCTGGGTGAAAGGCGGGGTGCGCGAGCTCAAGGTAGGAAGCGACGCGAAGTGAGCGGTCCTTTGACAGAAGGGGCTAAGCCATCCATCATGAGCTTGCGTGTCCGACGTGCTTCGCGGTTCGTACGGGCCCATCAACAGGACTTGGCGGCGTTTGTTTGGCATCCCGAAAGCACGCAACTCCAAGGTTGTGTTTGCGTGCATCATCCACATGAGTCCAACACCGCACACCGGCTTGAGAACGAATGCACACCCGGGGCTCGAAACAAACGTGAAAGCCGGTTATGAAACAGTTACTCGCCTTGCGGAATAATGCACGACGCCTACCACCGAAATGATGCCCACGGTGGATAAAACTTCAATGGAGTAGCCCGAGGTCACCTTGGCATCAGCTTATTCTCCTCACGCAAGAACCTGGCTACTTCCCTGCTCGCTCGTAAAGCGCCCCAGAAGTTCGTTCCAAAGACGCTTCGGGCAGTGCTCTCGGTGATACCCTCCATATCTGATATGGCGACAAATCCGGCGCTGCTCACGACCACGTCGATGCGACCCAACTTTTCTTCGCTCGCAGCAAATGCATCGATCACCCCTGCAGGTTTGGTGACATTGAGCCTGAGAACCACTGGACAGCAGCGTGCGTAAAGGGTCTGTCCCGGCGGTTGGATGCTCTGAGTCGAGGGTTTCAATGGCTAATCCCAGAAGAAGAAAAAAAAGGATGGATACACAGGGGATTGAACCCTGGACCTCATACAAATCTCTCTCGTTGCCGAGAAATTGCAAAGCATGCGCGCTACCACTGCGCTATGTACCCCTCTGCTGTTCGAAGCCTGTTTTCACCACATGGTCTCAGATCATTCTTGTGAATGGGTTGACATCATAGAGAATGGGGCACTGCACTTATACTTGTACAAGCTGTCAAACAATTAAATAAATTATATAAATAAAATAAAATAAAATCATCATAGCTAGTGAGAGATAGACAGGCATTGATGTAGATGCTCAGAGGAGTGGCTGTGTCAATAGCACATCAAAGTGGTGATGGCCAGTCATTCTGTCCCTGAAGCTGAATGTTGGTTTATTCAGGACAAGAGGAAGTACACACTTACTGCTGACTATTCTGGACATGCAAGAACAGTCAATCAACCACTTCATGCATGCTTTAGCTATTCAATATGTTTGCTCAGTGAACTCCTGACTAGCAAGGTGTAATCTGATGTACTCTTCCAGTACTGATATGTCTAATATTCTCTTCTTCTTTTCTTCTTCCTCACT
>JBBPTT010001321.1:0-11186 GCA_038094175.1 Boletellus aff. lepidospora | reverse complement strand
AAGTCACCCAGTATCGATAGCCAGAGAATGTTGCGACAGGCAGTTGGTGCACGTCCGAGTGGACAAGCTCGAGAGGTCGCGAAGCGCGCCAGCGAGAGCTAGGAAATGGATTTGCGTGCATTTTGCCTGCAATGCAGGGCTCGCACACCAGGTCTGGTGCACTCCGTGAGTCTAGACGCATTCCAGTCACCATATTGCGCTCCAACAGGGCCTTGACATCAGCAACATTGTGGTGGGTGAATCGCTGGTGCCAGAGCGACAGATTGAGTGGTGAAGTTGTTGCTGGGCGTGCATACTCAGGCTGGGGCTTGGTCACACCATCAAGGAATGCGGCATTGTTGCGATTGATGCTCGCAGCAAACAGAGCACCATCTGTACCATGGATGAAGGTCATTTGGCTGGCATTGATTTGAATGGTGAACCCAGAGTTGCGAGCGAGATACAGCACAGACAAGAGATTATTTTGGAGGCTAGGGACATGCAGAACATTTGAGAACTCGACAGATCAGACCCTCTTCCCTTTCATCACCGGATGGAACACCACAGATCCTACTCCCGCTGAATAGACAACAGTATTGTCTGCGAGCTTGATTGGGATGCATTTCTGGGTGTAATTCCGAATCCAGTGGCAATGGGGCATCATATGAGAAGTGGTGCCCATGTCTGCATTCCAATCATGGTCAGCATCGAGTACGAGCAGCAAGAAGGGGTTGGAGGGGTCACTGGAACGAAAACTTGCATTTCCGGCGTGTTCCACCACTTCCTGGGTCGATCCTGCTGTCTTTTCGCCCTCAGTCGGCATGGTTGTGGCTTGAGCAGCTCTCTTGCCTCTCCGCCTTGGGGCCTTGTACCACTCCTTCGCCCTCTGCATTGCATTGCAGTTGCACTGGCAATGCCCTGGTTTCTCGCAGAATCCGCAGGGAGCCAATGGGCTGCACCTGCAGGTGGCAGTGGAGGTGGCCAGGACAGAGTCTCCTCCGGTACTGGATGCCTCAGCACGAGGCTGGCGATGGACCTCTTCAGTCTGAAAAGCAGCCTTGACCTTGTCTTTGTCCAGGTCGGTGAGCAGGGCGAGCAAAGAAGTGAAGTGGGCATAGTCGGGGCCAAGAGCACAGATCATGGCCATGCAGGCAAGCTCGTCATCGAGTGCCTTCAAGTCGAAGCTGCTGGGGCGCAACTCCTGGATCCTGGCCATTCCGAGCTCGACTTGGGCAGTAAGGGCAGGGAGTGTTTCATCTGGCAGCTTGCGAATACTGAAAAACTCGTCATAGGCGACGAAACGAGTGCTGGCCTTCTGTTGGACAAACAGCTGCTGGAGTGCTGTCCAAGCTACAGTAGGGTCATCTTGGTGAGCTCAGATGTGAACTCGCTGGTCTGGAGCAATACTCAGCATAAGCTCGCCCACAGCTTTGTCCTGCTTAATGTCCCAACTCTCCTGCTCCGATGCATCAGAGGCTGGTCACTTCTCCTTCCCACTGACAAGTCGCCAGAGACCCTTAGAGCGCAGGAGGGCCTTCATCTCCTCACTCCATGTGGTATAGTTGGTGCCTGTAAGAGGCTGGATGCATCGGTAGTGGTTTTCGGATGACATAATGGAGGGTGAAAAGGCGAGAGAAAATTTTTGGGGAGGGTGCAAGAGTGATTGTAGCGCGTTACAGCGCAGGGCTCATAACCTGTTAAACAGCTGAATCACAGCTGGAGTTCGCTGTAAGCAACTAATATATTGAGAGCATGTAAAGTGACATACCTGGAGTTCGCTGTAAGCAACTGAGGGTGCAAACAGCGAACTCTGAGGATGTGAGTGCAAGCTACAGTAAACAAAAATAAACAATAATCATGTCCCACATGTGTGGCGATGCAAAAGATAGCTAAAGGTGCAATTGATGAATATAACACTCTACCTCCTTTTTGGAGAAGAAGCATTTTTCTGGCTTAACAAATAGGTCATTTTCTTCTAGCCAGCAGAGTACTTCCTTCACAATCTGGTCGTGTTTGGCTTGGTCATCTGTCTTTGTGAAGATAAGGAGGTCATCAATGTAGACGACCACGATGTCTTCTAGGTCAGCAAATATTTCATTCATCATTGCTTGGAACGTCGAGGGGGAGTTACAGAGGCCAAAGAACATGACCGGCGGTTCGAAGGCTCCTCTGAAGCAGACAAAGGCAGCTTTCCATTCGTCGCCTTCCTTGATTCTTATGTTATTATATCCCCATCTCAGATCCATCTTCATAAACAGCTTGGCTCCTTTGAGCTTATCCACAAGCTGGGAAATAAGGGGGAGCGGGTAGTTATTCCGCACAGTGTGTTCGTTAATATAATGGTAGTCCTGGACCATCCGTTTTCTTCCGTCCTTTTTAGGGACAAAGAAGACTGGTGACATCTGAGGGGATTTAGAGGGGCGAATATACCCTTTTCTAAGCTGATCGTCAATGAAAGAGGAAACTTCTTCCTTCTCCTGAGCGGATAGGGGGATAATTTGGCCTTTCTTCAGCTCGAACATATCTTTTAAATCTATGGTGTGGTCCCATGGTTTCCTGATCAGCATTCTTTCTGATTCTTCCTGGGAAAATACCTTTAGCCACTTGTGGTATTGCTTTGGCACGAGGGCCTCCGCGCTTCTTTTTTCTTTTCGGGTTTTTTGTCCATGGTAGCCCTAACATAGTAGGCATCCCATGCTTCGTCTTGTTCTTCATCAAATATAGCCCTCAAGGCCGAGGAAGGGTCCTGGAGCGATCTGCAGCTCGTGGGACAACGTGTCATGTGGAGATCTCTGGTCTTCCAGTCGATCTCAGGGTTGTGGTGGTGTAGCCAATTAAACCCAATGACTAGGGCACTGTCACCTAGCTTAGTCACCTGGGCCATGAGTCGCTCTCAATGTCCCTGAAATTTGATAAGGATGTCGGCGGAGTGGGTGATATCACCAGCACGGTTCTTTGTGCCATCCACATTAAAGATTGCAATGGGGCGTTTGAGTGGTTTCATTTTCATTCCATGCTCGATAGCCCATTTCTCGTCAAAGAAGGTGTCATTAGTGCCACTGTCTAGCAGGGCCATGACGGGAAAGAAGGGGGTCATGGTAGAGGTGGTGATGTTCATATCAAGCCTAACCTCATTTGGCAGCCTCATGCTGCGTGTGAAGAGGGCTTCTGGGATTTCTTCTCCTTTAGTGATAATTCTTTTTATTTTTTGTTTAGGGGAATTAAGCACACGTATGTAGTCCGTGCCGCGCTCTTCGTGAGATGCCCCTGACATCAGATCATCTAGATCTGTGCAAATGGAAGTATCACTAAGTCTGTAAAGTGAGGAGAAGGAATTTAGAAATGTGAAATCCGCGACAGGAGTACCCGGTTTGCTCATGTCGCTTTGCCTTTTCCCTTCTGCTGGGATTGGGCCCTTTGTATGAAATATTCTTGGGCCTGATCAAAGGTCATGCCTCTCAGGGCCTTCCATGGGTTGTTTACCTGCGTGGGGGAGTCTTCAACCTGGACCCACTGTCCAACTGGTGCAGAGGAGGATGAGGAGGAGGGAGCAGACGGTGTCGCCTCTGGCTTGGCTGCCCGGGCCTTCTTTTGGCCATGGGGGCATTCCTTCTTGTGCTCCCCTCCTACCCATTTGCAGTCAGGGCATGCGATCTTAGGTTTCGGGCAGTCCTGAATGCTGTGCCCCTCCTTTCCACAATTGAAACATATCATATTCCCGCTGGTCTTCTTGGCAGGGGCTGAGGTGGTGGCCGCATTGGCCGTCTTCTTCTCGAAACAATTAGGGGCCGTCCTTGGATTAGCCAGCCGATATTCCTCAAACCACCGACCAATCTCCCTAATCTTCATAAGGGTTCTGTTGATAGAGGGTTGCCTTTGCCCTGTCGTATATAGTTCTCTTTTTATCTCCTCGGAGACGCCTTGCTCCAGGAGATATACTCCAAACGTTTCATCCACCTTTGCCCTATTCTGGAGGGCTCTCCAGGCAGTGATGAACGTGTCAACATTGCTAGATCCTTGTTTAAGTGTTGTAATTTTTTGCAGGGTGTAGTCCCTGGAGTGGACTGGTCAGAACAGCCCTTCAATTTCTTGCTTTAATACGGCCAGGTCGATAAAGGTGGATTGGTTATTGGCTAGAAGTTCTAGCTCAGATTGTGCAAAGTAGCTGGCCTTCGGCCCCTTTAGCCGAGACAGGACTGCGTATGCCCGGTTCTTGTTGGTGGGGTGGATTGGTATAGGGGCGAAGTTTCCATCCTCACTCTCTCCTATGGGTACCTCTGTGAAGTAGTGGGGGTTGGCATCTAGCCAAGCCTGCATCTTCGTCCACCATTCTTCAAACTTCATTTTTGACCCATCATAGTCTCCCGGGTCTGAGAATATCTCAATTTTACTGGTGGCAGGGGTGGCAGTGACTGGTTGTCCTCCCAACCACCCTTGTAATCCCACGAACTCTCTGACCTGTTGGTCAGCTTCTTGAGCTCGGGTCTCTGCTTCTGTGGCTCACTGGGTGCCTTCCCCCAGCGCCTGGACTGCTTGGTCTCTTTGCGTCATGAATTCATTGGTCCTTTGTTGTTGTAACTCCAGAGTGGCTTGCTGTTGCTGGAGAAAAGTGGCTTGTTGCTCAAGCTGGGCAACAATCTGATCAAGATCCATTTGTATTGAAAACTACTTGGGGAAAGGTCGGGAATAAGGGAAGAAACAAGTCTTTAAGCGATCTTGTGGGTGTAAGCGTGGAAGTGGTGTGTTATCGTAAGTGTAAGCTTCCCTTTCCAAGTAAGGGTAGAACCAGGCTCTGTCATATCAAGCGGGTGACTCAGCTCGTCTGCCCTCCAGTTCAGGTGAGGGGGTTAGGGAAGAAAGTGGGGATAGGGGCCTGGATCTTTCTCTCAGATCGTACCCTTCGTGTATCACTCTTTCTACTTCATCAGATAAAAGCCCCCCAAGACCTTTGTATTGCAACGCGTCTCTGATCTCCAAAGTACCAGCTAGTGCCAAGAGCAGATCTTCCAGCTCTGGATATCTCAGCTCTGGGAGGGACTCATAAGAACTCAGGGATTCTTCGCTCCCTGGGGTGTCGGTGCAGCGGTTGAGGGCGAGTAGAGTAAGGGCGGCTGATCGCGCTTCTTCTGATTTGAACGGATCGATGGTTTCGCCCATGTACTGAGAACCAGGTCTTGGCACTGCTGATCGAGCATCCAAGCTGCATCCGAGCCTGTCTGACAAGCGCACTAAGTCCTGTGAGTACTTTTCTCCAGGTACGCCCGAGCACTATGCCACTTGTTAGTGGTGCCCATATATGACACTTACTTCTAGCTACTCCTTGTTACTGGTAAGGTACGATAGCGTTCTTCTGCCAAGGGGGCAACATCTGCCAGGCTTGGTTATGACAGTCAAGTTCAAGTGAAACACTTCAAACCCTCAAAAGTGAGAGTGAAGCGAGAGTGATGAGAAGGGGACTTCTTTAGTCCAGAGAGGATTTGGAGGAAAAGATCCAAGTGAACTTGACTGGGGATTCCAGCCAAGTCCCTTGGGTTTATATAGGACTACATATGTTTGTACATGTGTTGGCCAGATCTACCGATATATGTCTAAATACGAGAGAACAATGGAGTATAGCCATAAGGCTGCACTAGGCAGTGCAGACAATGCATGGATCAACATGAGGAGAACAATGAGGAGGCCTCATGGTGTGACATCATAGAATGGAAGAATGTATAGCCATGCACAGCATGGAGATAAAAAGAAGGCTGTGCACGCACAGGGTGAGTCATGGAATCTATAGTAAAAGGTAAAGGTGTGAAGTGTCCTAGATGCTTAAGTAATGCAGTGCGATAAGATAAGATGAAAAAGGGACATATCATAAGTGCGAAAAGTCGTACTGTAACACCACCCCCCTTCTATGCATCAGACTCCTGGCTGATAGCACCAAGTGATGGCACGGGGTAGTTTGTCATAGGGGTTGTAGACCACAAACCAGTCAAGAAAGCCGGCACGTAGGTGGAGCTTGGGGTTTTTCTCATGGAATTCATCCAAGGTCACCTGAGCATTGGAGAGATTAGATTTGGGCTCCCAAGTGCGTCCATCCTCACCATAGCCGCTCCAGTGGATGAGGTACTCCCATCCGCGACCTTTAGGGTGTGCGTCTACAATAAAATCAACTTCATACTTGTCCTCCTGGTCCTCAGTCACATTGACCAGGCCAGGCTGAGAGATGGGTTGGCCGTCGAGGTGTTCCCGGTATGGTTTAATATGGGAAATATTAACAACAGGGTGAATTTTCATAGTTTTGGGGAGCTTCAGCTCGGCCACATTTGGTCCAATGAGCTTAATAATCCGGAAGGGTCCTAGCCATTTCTCAGACATCTTTTTTGATTCCCATGTCAGGCGGAGGTTATCTGTGGCAAGGAGAACCTGGTCTCCGGGGGCATAAGAGGGGGCGTCTGACCGGTATCTATCAGTCTGTCGGCACATTCTATCTTGCGCGAGAGAAAGGTTAGCCCAAACCTCATCGAAAGTTTTCTCAATTTTATTAGATAAGGTGTCTGCGACAGGGGCTTTAGAGCTACCAGGCTCAACACCCATTCGCGGTTCATAAGTCCGTGTGACTTTGAATGGAGACTTCTTGGTAGAAGCTGAGGTGTGGTTATTCTGTGTGAACTGTGCCATAGGGAGCCACTCGGGCCAGTCCGTCTGATGGTCACAGCAAAATAATTGGAGATACTGATGGAGATCGCGATTAACACGCTCTGTTTGGCCATCAGTTTGAGGGTGATGCACAGTAGATAACTTTGGGGAGATCCCGAGTCACTTGCAGAGGTCCTTCATGACTTGTGAAGCAAACTGGGGTCCACGGTTGGAGACAATAGTCTGGGGAAGTCCGTGGTTAGTCCATACATGGGAGAGGTATAACTTCGCTGTGTCCAGGGCAGAAGCGGTCTTTTTTGTGGAAATAAAGCAAACTTCTTTAGAAAAATGGTCCACGACCACTAGGATCGCATCATAGCTGTTCAAGAGGGGGAGATCGGTAATAAAATCTGCTGAAACGTCTACCCATGGCAGCTCAGCTGCCTCGAGGGGTTGTAGTTTGCCTGCTGGGGGTTTATTTCCTGTTTTCATTTTTTGACAGGTGTGACATCTAGCCACATATTCTGAAACATCTGCGGCCATCTTGGGCCAGAAATAGGAGTGAGAGATTAAATCTAAGGTTTTATCTTTGCCAGGGTGACCCACTGCTGGCATGTCATGATGTTTCGTCATCACCTTCACATGTAAGCCTTCATCGTCAGGGACAAACACCTGGGATTTTCTGTTTACAAAAACTCCATCATTGTTTACTTCCGAACCATGGGACTCTAGGTCCATGATTTGGGATTTACGGAGTTTCATTGTCACAATCTGAATAAGGTCAAGAATGGTATCCCCATCATCCTGCATCGTCACAAGTCTAGCTTGGATGGCATCCGGGGTGATAATCGTTACTCCTTCATTGTCATTTTCTATGCCCTCTGCATGGTCTTCTCTGTGAGAAAGGGCATCTACCATTTTCATGGCAGTCCCAGGTTTGTGAACCCATTCGTGGTTGAACCTGGAGAGATACTGCACCTATCAGGCTTGCCAACGGTTGAGGTCCTGTTTCCTCATGAACCATTGGAGATTCTGGTGATCATTCCAGATCTTGAATTTGTGGTGAGTACCTTCCAGATAATGCCTCCACTGCTCTAGTGTGTGGATAATGCTTAACATTTCTTTGTCGGACACCTGGTAATTGCATTCCGCGTCATTCATGGAGTGTGAATAGAAGGCTACTGGGTGCCATTGATCGTCTACCTTTGCTGAAAGGACGGCACCAGTTGCGTAATCGGAGGCATCAGTCTCAAGTCAAAGTTCAGAGTCTAAATCAGGGGTAACGAGAATAGGGGCAGTGGTAAACTTCTCTTTGAGCGTATCAAATGCAACCTGTTGTGCTTCTGCCCATACGAAGAGCGTATCTTTCTTTGTTAGGTCATTCAGGGGTCTTGCCACCTGAGCGTAATCTTTAATAAAGCGTCTGTAGAAATTCGCAAGTCCTAAGAAGCTGCGAACTCCGCAGAGATTCTTTGGTGCAGGCCATTTCAAAATGGCTTCCACTTTAGTACCATCCATGTGAATACCATCAGTTCCCATGATCATTCCGAGGAACTCTATGTTAAACAGCTGAATCACAGCTGGAGTTCGCTGTAAGCAACTAATATATTGAGAGCATGTAAAGTGACATACCTGGAGTTCACTGTAAGCAACTGAGGGTGCAAACAGCAAACTCCGAGGATGTGAGTGTGAGCTACAGTAAACAAAAATAAACAATAATCATGTGCCACATGTGTGGCAATGCGAAAGATAGCTAAAGGCGCAATCAATGAATATAACACTCCCCCCTCATTGTGCAACTCTCCCAAGTCCGAGCATCGTGCAAAACTCCTGTACCTTGACTCGTGGCAATGTCTTTGTCAATAGATCAGCTGGCATGTGAGTCGTTGCAACAAATTTTGGGGAGATCAGTCCTTTGTCCACCACATCCCGCAACCAGTACCATCACAAATCAAGGTGCTTCATCCACCCATGATGCTCCAGGTGCTTCGCTACCTGGATCGCTGACTGGTTGTCCATGTGGAGAGTAGATGGGCCAGGGAGTGTGAAACCAAGCTCCTGCACCAGCTTGCGCATCCAGACGATCTCTTTGCCTGCTTTGCATGCCACGACATACTTGGCCTCAGTAGTGGACAGTGCAATGATCGACTGGCACTTTGACATCCAGCAGACAGCACCTGTGCCGATCTTCACAACAAATGCACTTGTGGAGCACCCAGTATCCTTGCAACCACCATGGTTTGCATCCGAGTAGGTCGCAAAGAGCTCTAGAGATGAAGGATCAGGCGCATAGGTGATAGAGTAGTCGAGTGTGCCTTTTATGTAGCGCAAGAGGTGCTTGACAGCACTCCAATACGCTGGTCCAGGATGAGCTGTGAAGGAAGCAAGCTGACCAACTGCGAATGCAATGTCAGGGCGAGTCGTGCATGAGAGGTACTGGAGTGATCCAACAGTGCCACCATAGTCCACAGAACGCATCAAAGCGCGCTCTTCATCAGTAGCAGCGAGTTGGGTGCGTGACAAACAGAGCCCTGGGTCCATCGGGGTAGTAACCAGCTTGCAATCAGCCATGCTGAAGCACGAGAGTAAATCTAGGCAATACTGTCTCTGCAAGATGGTTAATGAGCGCTTCAAGCGATCTCTGTCGATTTTGATCCCCAGGATCTCAGAGGTGGGTCCTAGATCACGCACCTTGAAGTGGGTGCTCAGATCAGTGATGGCCTGCTTGATTGCAGGCAGAGACCGCGATGCAAATGTCATATCATCGACAAAGACTGGCAGGAGAATGCAGACATCCCCATGAGTGAATACACAGACTGCGGCATCAGAATATGCCTGGGTGAATCCCAAGGACTCGAGGGTGGTGCACATTTTCTGATTCCAGCAATTTCCGCCCTGTTTCGTGCCATAAAGAGCCTTTTTGAGCAAACAGACTGTTTCGCGAGTATTACCCTCTGCAAAACCCTCAGGCTGCTCCATGTAGATGTCACAGTCCATTTCGCCATTCAGATACACATTGGAGACATCCACTGACCACAGATGGAAGTCCTGGATGGCAGCGAGGGCAAGAATCACTCGCAGAGTGGGTAATCACACTGTAGGGGCAAAAACCTCCAGGTATTCGAATCCTGGTTGCTGGGAGAATCCCTGGGCCACGAGATGAGCTTTGTAGCACTCAAATGACCCATCAGCACGGTATTTCTTAGTAAATACCCACCTCGAGCCAATTACTGGGCGATCAGCAGGCCTTGGGACAAGAGCCCAGGTCCCATTCGACCTATGGGCTGCCAATTCGTCCAATGCAGCCTGATTCCACTCCTGTGCATCATCACAGCGCATCGCATCCGCAAATGAGCAAGGATGGGCTGAATTTGCCACATTACAATGGGCAATGTCTACTTCCTCATCTGAGTTGTTGTCATTGGCATCACTCAACTGCGCTGGACTCAGCTTCCACCATTCCCTCAGTGGCTGGCGTCTCCAGAATGGCAATCGAGCTCCAATCCCCACAGGACTCACTGGACGAGCAGGTGGAGGTGTAGCTGGTGGAGGCAAAGTGACTGATGGAGGTGATGGGGCTCATGGTGGTGAAGGAGGTGGTACGTCCTGCTGTTGTCTGTGTGCCCCCCCAGGAGGTGCCATCTCTGCAGGGGACTCCAGCTCTTCCTCGTCATCTGAGAGATCTGGTGCGACATATGGTGATGGAACTGTAGGGACTGCTGTTGTGGGTGTAAATCGCACTGAGGGACTGACATTCTGCTCATCGAAGTCAGCACGTTCGGAGATAATGGTTCTCTTTGTTGTCGGATCGTAGAATTTCCAGCCTTTGTAGCCAGAAGGATATCCCATGAAGATGCACTTATCATAGTGCAATTGGAGCGAATTGCGTTTGTCTTGCTGAATGTGCACGTAGGCAGTGCATCCCCACACATGCAGGTGTGAAACATCTGGTTTCTTGCCATGCCAGAGTTCATAGGGCATCGCAGTCTCCAAGGCAGCTATAGGGCATCGGTTCCAGACATGGACAAGAGCAGCAAAGGCCTTGCCCCAGAATGCCATCAAAAGTCCTGATTCCTGCAGCATCGCTGTGATTCGCTCTGAGAGAACTCAATTGTCGTGTTCTGCGACCCCATTCTGCTGTGGTCGTGCACGGACTGTGTGCTGGCACTCAATGCCACATTCTGTGGTGAATTTAAGCATAGCATTGCTCATATACTCACCTCCCTTGTCATCGCGCAGTATTTTGATCTTGTGCTCCGACTGGTTCTCAGTGAATGCTTTAAACTGCTTGAATGCCTCAAAGACATCTGATTTCGCCCGGATTGGCAGTACTAAGCGATAGCACAAGTAATCATCGATGAAAGTCACCCAGTAGCGATAGCCAGAGAATGTTGCGACAGGCAGGTGGTGCACATCCAAGTGGACAAGCTTGAGAGGTCACAAAGCATGCCAGCGAGAGCTAGGAAATGGATTTGCATGCATTTTGCCTGCAATGCATGGCTCGCACACTGGGTCTGGTGCACTCTGTGAGTTGAGATGCATTCCAGTCACCATATTGTGCTCCAACAGGGCCTTGACATCAG
>JBBPTT010001320.1:0-11187 GCA_038094175.1 Boletellus aff. lepidospora | reverse complement strand
TCAAGGTTGAGACTAAACTGGGGTGGCATAGGGGTTGGATACAGATCCGAATGAAGATGACTATCAGAAGAAGTTACGAGCCTAGAAACATAGATCAAAGGAGAGGAAAAACTCATCAAGGTCATGCTGCGGCATGCTGGTCTAGAGGGAGTGGCATTTCTTGTAACAATACCTCCGGCGTAGATTGGAGGCCCTGCCTCCGACATTCCCAAATACCTTAGAATAATCCATCTACTGTTCGCCCTCACCTCCATTGGAGCTGGTGGAGGTGGTATCCCAGTTCTGTGGGCAATTCTCCATATTGTGCGCCACACTATGACAGATTCCGCAATGACGTCTGGGGCAGTTGTATTGGGAGTGACCGGGTGCCAATACCCTACACAATGGGCAGGTGTATTCTGGGCAATCAGGGCGATAGTGTCTGCTGTTCCCGCAGGTGTAGCAAATGGGGGAGTGAGTCAATCAAGGAGCTGATCTAGCGATGAAGTCGATGAGAGAGGTGATGAGGGGTTGGAGGAATTGATCATCAAATCGTCGATGAGCAGCTGCTCTTTGGGATCTAGATTGAGCTTGGGGAGGAGGAGTGGGGATGGGTTGCTCGTTCTCTCTAGGGAATGGGGTGTCGGTTCTTTCCAGGGGCAAAGAGAATTCACCTTCCACCAAGTGCGAAGATGTTTCGCTGGCAGAGTGTGTAGGGGTGCAGGTAACCAGTTGGGCAGCGGGACTACTTGGTGGGGGAATACGGATATACTGGCGCGGGTCTGTTTGAAGAGCAAGGGGGTCAGATAGAAATACAACCATGAGAAAGTCTCAAGTTTCTGTAGCATCTAGGGATTGCAAAATGGGCCACATAAACTCGTGCATGGGTAATGCGGGGAGTGAGGCGAGGATGGGTAAAATCCCATGTCGGACGAGTAGCTCCAGAATATAGTCCTTCATCCAAGAGAGAGCCATTCTGGATAAGGCATAGGGGGCTGCCAACATGGAATCACTAGAGAGGTGTTCTGTATGGAGGGAGAAGGCATGGTAGTGATGGTAAAGGTTGAGGGTGAGGGGAAGAAACTCATTTGCTTTGAAGTCTGGCATATGATTGATCATCAGAACCAAATGAACGTCCTGCAAGATCTTTTCTAATGCTTCCCAGAGTTGGTGCTTGGGAAGACAATGGAAGTGGTATATTTCTCCTAATGCGTTTTCTTCTGTATGCGCAAGGTGATATCCTTCCATAGGATCAGGAACGGTGGTTGGAGGGGAGTAAGTGTGGGCCATGAGATCACATGGGATTCGAGAGGTTACAATCATCTTTTATTAGTTTGGGTCCGCCCATCTCTGGTTCAGCATTGGAGAGTCCACCAGGTGTTCCACTTCTGGTCCCGTCACCACCCTCCGGTCCCTGTCCTGTGGCGCTACCACCTGTTGTTGCCAGCTAATATGAGCGCATCAGCGCCTTATTTTGACCCTGGGCCCCAGTGTGGGGGTCCCCACCCACTATCATTCTTGTCCTGCTTCTATAGACCCGTCACCCCATAACAGGTAGAGCAGGGCTTTGTGTTACACTTGCGTGGAATTATCCAGCAAGGTCAAAGGTTCGATGTCAAGTCCGAACCAGTGAAAGCAACTAACTGAGCGCACACTCTGCGGTGTAGTGCGAAGACACGAGAGATTCTCACTAACTGTGACAAGCAGTCTTGTGGAGGCCAGATAACTACACGTAGATTGCATAGAACTAGCTGGGGAGCTAAGATACAAACTGGGGTCGACTATATAGTACAAACAAGGGCTGTGCGTACAGCCTATCGATGAGTCAGGATGAGTCATGGGTAACTAGGATGAGTGATGTATCAATGCACAGCATCAAAGGATCAAAAGATGGTGGCTGCGGGGCTATGCGGTGGTTACCATTATAGTGAGATGGTGAAGATGTGATGACTGTGAAGAGGTGATGATGTGAAAGGGGTAAGGCCTATATCGGCAGGATAGACGCTCGATGTCTATCGGCTTGACTGGTAGAAAAAGGGTTCTAATGGTTCGTCGGTGGATGTCGTCGTTGGGATTGAGACAAAGAAGACTTATTGAGGGATGAAAAGGAAAAACTGTAACACTTTGTCCCAGACACGTACTTCTACTGCCCAGAACCTCGACTTCTCTGTGAGGTCATGGAGCAGGTGGACTACATAGAATAGTAGGAGGGTGGTGAGGATGAGGAGCGTCTCGTAGAAGTCAATGGAGAACTGCATGATGAAGGGAAGTGGGGCAGTGTGGGTGTAGCTGTAATGCTGGTAGGTTTCGAGGAGAGAGGTCGCTTTTTATAGATATGGTTGGCAGTGCATGGACCAGGGTTTCGGATCAGATCAGAACTGTGGAATCAGGGTCTATTGATCAGGAAGGACCGGCTTCCTACTGTGGAAAGGTACCTGGGTGTTTTGCTTGATAATCCTTTAGTAACTCTCTGGAATTGGATAGATTTATGGCAGGTTCCTAGGTATTCTCGGCTGATGAATATCCTTTCCATTTGACCAAATATTGTCTTTGTCCGAAGGTCCCTCAGTGTGTGAGTATTGCTTCTACTTCGTATTCCTCTTCTCCGTTGATCATGGAGGGGGGTGGTTGTATAAAGTTGGGGCCATGTTCAGGGGTTTCAACGTACGGGGTAAGAAGAGAGGTGTGGAATACAGGGTGGATTTTCCAGGAGGTGGGAAGTTGGAGTTGGAATGCAATAGAGGAAATAACCTTTTCAATTTCAAAGGGGCCCTCTCGTTTAGGGGCTAATTTTCGCAAGGGATAAGGAATACGAAGGTTCTTTCCTTTGAGCCAGACTTTGTCTCCTACTTTGAAAGGTTTTTATTTAGACCAAATTCTTTCTTTTTGTTGTAATTGGGCCATTATATAAGCAGCCTTGGCTTCCTTCCATGCATTGTCCAGGATAGTCATTCGAGATTCAAGGGCGGGGAGGAAGGTTTTCCCGATAGTTTGGTATGCTCAAGGTTCGTATCCCATCATTAGAGCAAAATGTGTCTGTTGGGTGACAGAATGGGTGGAGGAGTTGTGAGCAAATTCTGCCATTGGGAGTAGGTCATGCCACTTAGCAGGGTTTCCTTCGCAGAATATCCTAAGATATGTTTCCAATTCTTGATTAACGCGTTCAGTTTCTCCATCAGTTTGGGGATGGTAAGCGGTAGACAGTGCTAAGTCATATTGTAGGAGTTGGGCGAGTTCCCTAGCGAATGCTGATGCGAATTGTGGTCCTCAGTCGGATATGACTCGATCATGAAGACCGAATCTAGGGAATATGTTTCTGAAAAACAGTTTGGCTATTCCTGCTGCATTGATGTTTTTAGTACAAGGAAGGAAAATTACCCCCTTTGTAAGACCATGGTCGACCACAACCAGTATAGAGTCAAAACCCACTGAGATCGGAAGATCAGTGATCAAATCCATAGAAATGTTTTGGAACGGACGATCTGCTTCCATTGGGTTAGGGATCAGTGGGGGGGTGGTTGGGTGAGTATTGACTTTATTTGCCTGGCAGATTGCACATCCCTGGACAAATTTGCGGACAAAGGTGGAAAGGCCAGGCCACCAATAGTCTCGTTGGAGTAGGGATAAAGTTCTGAAATACCCCCCGTGCCCTCTGGTGGGGGATTCGTGTAGTTTAGTGACGAGCACTTGTCGTTGTGATTCAGGAATGAAAAGGCGTCCCTTGAAGTATAACATTCCATCCTCCCATATCCAATCATTTGCGTTGGCTCGAGGGAAGAGTGAAGATCCCATTTGTGCTGCAGTGATCGCATTCTTTGCCAAAGGGTCATCTTTTGTGGATTGGATCACTTTTTCTCATATAGCAAGGTCAATTAGATTGATGAAGTGATCATCAGGGATAAGAATGACATCTTGATTGTCACTAGTGGTGTCAATTTCTTCTTTTCTAGATAAGGCGTCTGCAGGGGCCATCTTGTTTCTAGGGAGATTTTGATATCGAATATCAAAGTCCTGTAGGAACAACATCCATCTTGCCTGTTGGTGGGATAGCTTATGGGGTTGTTTAAAGTATGCCAGATTCTTATGATCAGTTTGGATCGTCACCTGGTGTTCAGTTCTGGATAAGTAGTGTCTCCATTCCTCAAGGGCTTGGATGACTGCTAGTAACTCCCGATCATAGATGTCATAGTTTCGTTCCTTGGGTGAGAAGGTCTGGGAGAAATAGGTGCAGGAGTGGAGGTCTCCGTTTCCATCGGTTTGCATCAGGACCGCTCCAGAAGCAGTGAGTGAGGCATCTGTCATGACTGTGAAGGGTTTAGTGGAGTCTGGCATCTTGAGAACTGGTCTGGACATAAAGGCCTTTTGTAGTGTTCTGAAGGCTTTTTCGCATTCCGGAGACCAGTACCAGTTGACCCCTTTTTTTGTAAGGTCGTGGAGAGGTCGACTGATTCCTGAGAAATCAGGGATGAATTTCTGTAGAAGTTACAGAAACCAATGAACGATCAGATTTGTTTTACTGAAGTAGGACTGCTCCATTCTTCAATAACTTTGAGTTTCCCAGGGTCAAGGGTGATTTCCCCAGGTCGAACTATCATCCCAAAATAGTCGACTTCGGTGACATTGAAGGAGCATTTACTCAGCTTGAGATATAATTTGTTATCCATCATCCATTGTAGGACCCTTCGGGTTCTTTCTGTGTGCTCCCCAGGTTGTTTAGAGGCTATGATGAGGTCGTCCATGTATATGATTAGCCATCCCTCGGCGATCATGTCAGCGAACACATGATTCATTAGGGCTTGAAATGTGGCTGGGGAATTGCTTTGCCCGAAGAACATTACTGTTGGTTCAAACAATCCTACTAGGGTGATGAAGGCAGCTTTCCAGCGGTCGGGGGGGTGGATTAACACATTGTTATATCCCCATCATATATCCATTTTGGTGAAGATGGTGGCGTCCTTTAGTTGATCAATGAGTTCTGAAATGCAAGGTAGAGGATAGGCATTTTTGACAGTGTGTTCATTAAGATATCGGTAGTCCTGACATGGGCGAAGTCCTCCATCTTTCTTGGGTACGAAGAAGAACGGTGATGCTTGGGGTGATTGTGAGGGTACGATAGTTCCTTTCTTCAGGTTTCATTGACAAATGTTTTGCAGGCTTCTAGCTCTTTAGAGTTTAAAGGATATACTTTGGCTACCTTTGGTACAAAGGTATCTTTAAGATCTATATGATGGTTGTATTTCCTTGTCGGAGGTAATTTGCCTGGTGGAGGTTCCTCGAACACTTGTCGGAATTTCTCAAATTCAGGGGGAAGGGTGGTTTCTGCTTTGTTTGCCATAGCGGCCTGAGCGATCTCAGTCGAGTTGGTTATTTTCCGAATTTCTTGGTTGATATAGGCATTCGGATCGAGCGTTAGGTATTTCAAGAGATATCTTTGTTCGACTTGGTCGAACAAATGCATGGTTGGGTTTACTGATGTGGGGAGGGTGATCTCTCCTTTAGCCCAGTCTATCTCCGGATTGACTAGTCGGAGCCAGGACATTCCTAATATTGCTTCTTTGCCTCCGCAATTAATGATAAGGAAATCCTGTTTTTCTAGGAGTAGATTTTCCATGGTGAGGGAGAGCATGACTTTCCTTTGTATCAACCCATTCTCGTTTTCTGTCCCATCAGCGTTGGTAGCTTTGATAGGTATCTTCAGTTTCTTGGTTTCCAACCCGAGTTTCTCTACCAAGTTTTTGTTTATGAAGCAATTACTTGCTCCACTATCCACCAGTGCTGATATTTCAGTGGTTTTTCCTGTTTTCTCTTCTCGTAAAGAAGCGGGAAGTCGGAGTGCTCGATCTGTGATAGGCAATACAATTACAGGAATAGTAGTTGTGGGGATTGGTGACGCTGAAACACCTTTCCCCATTAAAAACCCTCCTCTTTTTCTTCTTGGGGGTTTTGTCTGCTTTCTGCCATTCCTTCCTTGGTAGAGAAGCAGATTTCAAGGGCTTTGAATGCTTCCGTCTTGGAAATCTGCTTGTCTTTTAGGAAGGACTGGAATTCTTCTTCCGTCTGCAACATGCGAGTCGGTGGTGCATTTCTAGATGTGGGAAACACTTTCCTATAGTTCATATCTCGGCTTTTTCCCTTATAGGAGGAATTCTTTGTTTGGTGATTCCTTGTGGAGCATCCCACCTTGTGGCAGATAAAGCACTTGTTGTTTCTGAAATGCTCAGCCCATTCTGTCGGTGAAAGCCTGATTACATCAACATCCATCGCACTCGGATCTTTGTAGATCTTATGAGAAGATCCTGATGCATTTAGCTGTCCTTGTCCTGTTCTCAGGAGTTGGGTCCTAGTCCTGATTTGGTCGAATTGTGCTGCCTTTTCCATCCATTTCTGCCACTTCTCAGGGGCTGGGTCCACCGCAGTCATGAGGTTTACTATATCCCCATTTACTGCTACCCTGAGAAGATCTATCAAAATCGTATCTTGATGTCCCATGTCTGCGTTGGCCACTAGTAGTTCAAACTGAGCTCGGAAGTTGGGGAAGGTTCCTCTGCCCTGTTTCAAAGCGTAAAGTTTGGATCGTGCATCAGCTTGAGCATCACCTGGGGAGAAAGTGATAAAGAAGTCTTTCTCTAGATCTTTGAAGGTGATGTTGATCTTTCCTTGAGAAGCATCATCTAGTTTCTGATACCAGGCTTCTGCAAAGGTTGCTGCGAGTCCAGTCTTCATATTGTTGAGGAGAATTACGATCTGTGCCAGCTCGTCATATACTTCATGATTTAGCAGGAAGTAGGCTTTCATTGCCCGAAACTATCTTTTAGCATCTTCCGCTTTCCTGCTGAATGCCTCAGGACATCCTGCTCTGATCTCCAACTTTTTGGCTGGTGTTGGGGCCGGGGAGGAAGAAGGGAGAGGGACCGTGGGTGCAGGTGATTGGTGAGTCATTTCTGGGGGTGATATATGAATTGGAGATGGTTCTCTTGGAGTAGAGAAGCCGGTTTGTGATTCTTCTGTAGTATCTGGGAGGATAGAAATGACTGGGGGGGCTGGGGATGCTTGGGAAGGATGATGAAGTCTTCTTGGTGGTTGAAAGGGGTTCTGGGGAATTTGCGATCCTCCAGGAAGTCTTTGTCTCTCTGGTTGAGGGGCTGGTGAATTTGTAAAGTATCTTTCTTCCTCGTGGTCTGACTCCTCAGGTGGTCTAATCCTGGATCAAGATGTGTTGATTGGCGCAGGTCCCTCTGCTTGTTATCTCAAGCAGAGGTACAGTCTTTTCTTAAGTGAGTCTGGGTCGGCGAAACAATGACATGTATAGGGCCAACGTAGCTATGGCACTATCCACCAGTCTTAGGATGGTGGTGATTCCAAGAATGAAGCTTTGGGCTATCAAATCCAATCTTCCTCTAGAAGATGACTTCGTGACTGTTTGACTAGAGTCCTTCTGCTAAAAAGCAGGGACGAAGATAGAGCTAGTTCTTTTGTTACGCTTGCGTGAAGTTATTCAGCAAGGTCAAAGGTTCGACAACAAGTCTAGAACAAATGAAAGCAACTAGTTGAGCGCACACTCTGAGGTGTAGTGTGAAGACATGAGAGGATCTCTCTAACTGTGATGAGCAGTCTCGAAGAGGCCAGAAAACTACACGTAGATTGCGTAGAACTAGCTGAGGAATAATAGTACAGGTCACAAGTCTTTATATACCACTAAGCTACCTGCCATGACTAAGAATCAGCCGATGAAAGGTCATCTATCATGACAGAAAAGACTGTGGTATCCAGGGGAAGATGGAACACAAGATGATACGAGAGAATCATCTTAGAAGGGGAGTGTCCAAAATAGAAATGGGTGCATCAAGGTTGAGACTAAACTGGGGTGGCATAGGGGTTGGATACAGATCCGAATGAAGATGACTATCAGAAGAAGTTACGAGCCTAGAAACATAGATCAAAGGAGAGGAAAAACTCATCAAGGTCATGCCACAGCGTGCTGGTCTAGAGGGAGTGGCATTTCTTGTAACACAAAGAGGAAAGCTGTTTTGACATCCAGAGCTTTGATCTCCCAATCTTCTTGGGCAGCTAAGGATAGCAAGAGACAAACTGTCTCAAATCTAGCAACAGGTGAAAATGCTTCATCAAAATCAATGCCATAGATCTGTGTAAAACCTTTAGCCACAAATCTTGCTTTATAGTGGTTGCCAGGTCTTAAAGCATATACCCATCTTCCTTTGATGGGTTCTCGACCAGTTGGTAAGTCAACTAGATCCCAAACATGACGATGATGTAGAGATTTAATTTCATCAGTCATGGCTGCTCTCCATTTCCTCTGTTCTTCCTCAGGAAAAGCTTTGATATCCTGGTATTGTTTGGGTACTGAAACAGTGACAGCTCTGCAAACTAGAAGTGAATTGATAAATCTTCCACTAAGGAATGTTCCTAGATCTCCCCTTGGAGGTAAATCATCCTGATTGTCTTCATCCTGTTGGATAAGTGGGTCTTGAGCTAAAAAGTCTCAGTTTTGATTTATCTCCTGTTGAATGGCTACAGGAGGGCGATCTCCATAAGCATTATCAGGTATGATTCGAAGTCTTCATTCTCTAACAGGTCTCTGAGGTGCTTGTGGAAGAGGAGGATGTTGTGGTGGTCTAGGAGGTAATGGTGGTTGAGGAGGAGGTCCATGAACCTGCTGTCTAGGTTCTGGTGGAATGGGATTAGGATTTGGGGGGTCAAGGATTATATCTATGTCAAGAGCGTCCTCTTGATTATCTTCTTGATCAGTGGCTGGCTTTGGCAAAGATAAAGGCAAGGGTAGTTCGTCTTGTTGGTCTCTGGGACAGTTAGGGAAATCATTCTCATCAAAAGTGGCATTTGGAGAGATAATAACTTGACGCTTGGATTTGGACCAGAATTGGTATCCTTTGGTTCCTTTTTCATATCCAATGAAGATTGCTTCTTCTGCTTTGGGTGCTAATTTATTAGCTCTCTCTTCCTTGGGAATAAAAACATAAGCTTGACATCCAAAGACTCTGAAGTATGAAACATCAGGTTTCTTGTCTCTCCAAAGAGTTATTGGAGGTTTCCATTGATGACGATGAGTGGGTTGGCAATTATAAATATGAAGGGCTGTCTCTACCGCATCTTGCCAGAAGGAAGTAGGTAAACAGGCATGTTGGCGCATTGCTTCTGCTTTTTCAAGCAGAGTTCTGTTAAATCTCTCAGCTCTACCATTCTGCTGAGGTGTATGTGGCGAAGAGAATTGATGCTCAACACCTTTGGATGAGAGGAAGGAGTGAAGAGAATGATTAATATACTCCCCCCCTCGATCCGAGCGCATAGCCAAAAGAGAAAGGCCTGTCTGAAGCTCAGCCCAGTGAACAAGCTGCTGAAAGCCCATAGGCGCATCAGCCTTGCTGCGAAGAAAAAACAAAGCAGCATAACCACTACAGTCATCAATGAAGGTCATGATCCACTTGGAGTGACTTCGAGATAAAACAGGGAACTCCATTAGATCAGTATGGACAAGAGCAAGGACCCGAGAGGCCCTTTTCTGGGAGCCAGGAAAAGGTTGTTGATGGGACTTGCCCAAAGTGCAGCCTTTGCAAGCTGGAAAGGAAGCTGGAACCTGTAAGGATGGAACTCCATGAAGATGGGTATGTGCATGGCAAAGGGCATTATGAGAAATATGCCCAAAGCGATGATGCCAAAGATGATAGGAGGTGATATCCTGCAAGGTGGCAAGATTCCCAGTTGGATTGATCAGTTTGGACTGAAACCAATGAAGGAAATTGCCTGGTAGTAAGGCAGAGGCCTGTATTACCAAGTGACCTTGTGTGTCCCAGATCTTGGTGTCTCCTGTTATCTCACATTTGAAACCAAGATTGGTCAATGCAGTTACAGACAATAGTCTGTGTGAAGTGGCTGGTACAAACCAAACTCCTTCAAGGGTAAATGCAAGAGCATCAAGATTTCTGACTGCATGGGTTAGGATAACAGTGCCAGGACCAGTCATGGTCATCTGTTGGCCATTAGCAGTGGAAGTGAGCCTGTGCACATTCCCTAGAGATACAAAATTCTCAAGATGTGGGGTGATATGGTCAGAACAGCCACTATTGATCATCCACAAGTCTTGGTGTTGTTTTGAGGTGCTAAAGGTGTTGATGGTCACACATGGATAACAGGAACCATATCCATAGTCATCATCATACATGGGTTCCCAATCTGCTGGGTCATCTCCGAACCTATCAAAGGTTGGGTACTCCACAGCTATCTCCTCTGGACTTTTCCAATCATCCAGGTTAACTCTCTTCTTGCTTTTCGCTCGATACCGGGTAGAGCTAGATGTTACAAGAAATGCCACTCTATCCAGACCGGCATGACGCGGTATGACCTTGATGAGTTTTTCTTCTCCATCTATCTATGCTTCTAGCCTAGTGACATCTTCTGACAGTCATCTATATTCGGATACATATCCAACCCCTATGCCACCCCAGTTTAGCCTTGACCTTGATGCGCCCATTCCTATCTTGGACATTTCTCTCCTAAGATGATTCTCTCATATCATCTCATGTTCCCCTTTTCCCCTGGATACCGCAGTCCCCTTGTAATGATGGATGACTCCTCACCAGCCAATTCTTAGTCATAGCAAGTAGCCTAGCAGTATATAAATACCAATGACCTGTACTATTATTCCTTAGCTAGTTCTATGCAATCTACGTGTAGTTTTCTGGCCTCCTCAAGACTGCTAGTCGCAGTTAGAGAGATCCTCTAGTGTCTTTGCACTACACCTCCAAGTGTGCACTTGACTAGTTGCTTTCATCGGTTCAGACTTGTTGTCGAACCTTTGACCTTGCTGGATAACTCCACGCAAGTATAACACTAGATGTCTGGTAAGGAGCGCCTCCGAAAGGGCTGCTTTGATGATCCTGCTATGGAGGCAAAGTCTAAGTCCATGGGAGAGGGTACCTCCAGTGCATCTCCCCATCCTGCAAGCGAAATGTCAGTTGCAGCTTCATCTCCTTCTGTAAAATCAATCCCATCCATGTCTTCAGAGAAATTCTCCGAGTAAGAGGCCATGTTGGCGATGGAGGGGTAGGTATAGTTGCCAGAAGGGTCTACAACTGCATTAGCTTTGGCCTTCCCCTTTCCTTTCTTCCCTTTCTGCGCAATTCTTCTCTCAGCATTCCTAGATGTCTGGGATTTATAAGGTGGAGGCTGTTGGGG
>JBBPTT010001319.1:0-11198 GCA_038094175.1 Boletellus aff. lepidospora | reverse complement strand
CTTCTCCATGTTGGTATCACTGATGGTGACATTGTCCTTCCTGATCACATGTACTGTGGTAATGATCTCCAGTCCTTGATCAATGCCCTCTATTCCCAGCTGCTTGCCAATCCACCAGCTCCTCTTCTAGACCAGTACTTCTTGGATCGCACCATTCTCTCTCCCAGGAACATCCAGTCCCATGAAATCAACTCCACAATACTTGATTCTGTAGCTCCTCAACAGAAGACCACCTACTTTAGTGCTGACTCTGTTACAGACCCAGAATATGACTACATCCAACCAGAGGTCCTGCATACTTTCAGGCCTTCTGGTTTCCCCCTTCATGAACTGGAGTTGAAGCCTGGTGCCCCTCTGATGTTACTTTGCAATCTGGATCCTATACATTGTTACGCTTGCGTGGAGCTATCCAGCAAGGTCAAAGGTTCAACCTCAGTCCAGAACCAATGAAAGCAACTAGTCGAGCGCACACTCAAAGTGTAGTGCGAAGACACACAAAGAGGATCTCTCTCTAACTGCGACGAGCAGTCTCGAGGAGGCCAGATAACTACACGTAGATTGCGTAGAACTAGCTAGGGAACATGGTACGAATCGGAGTCAACTATATAGTACAAGGATAGGCTGTGCGTACAGCTTGCAATGAGTCAGGATGAGTCATGAGTAACTAAGGTGACTGATACATCAATGCGCAGCATCAGAGATGGGATCAAGGGATCAAAAGATGGTGGCTGTGAGGCTATGCGTGGTTACCATCATAGTGAGATGGTTAAGGTGTGACGATGTGAAGAGGTGACAATACGAAGAGGCTGAATAGGTAGTGGCGAAATAGACATCCTATGTCTAGTGGGTTTGGCAAAACAACAAGGATCTTATCAAGAGAAGTAAAGGAAAAACTGTAACATACATGGTCTCTACAATGGAACTCGCCTCAGACTCCTTAGGTCTACTCAACGCATCCTGGAGTGTAGAGCTTTGGGTGAAGGTGGTAATCAAGAAACTGTGTTTATTCCTCGCATGGCTCTGGACTCTGGTTTGGAAGATTCTCCTGTTCCCTTTCGCCATTTACAATTTCCTGTTCACCTGGCCTATGCAATGACCATCAACAAGGCACAAGGATAGACTGTCAAATATGTTGGTTTGAATCTCAGTTCTTCTGTTTTCTTTCATGGACAACTGTATGTGGCTCTTTCAAGATGTACTCACCCAAGGAACATCAAAGTTCTATTTCCTACATCTGAGGATGGACCTAATACCCAGACCACAAATGTAGTTTGGAATGAAGTATATAGAGGACTACAAATCTGATTTGTATTTGTACTATACTTTATATTTATCAACAGTATTGATTTATTTCAAAACCAACTCCACATTCTAAAAACCAACCACACAACCTGTGCCAAAGGCACAAAACGGGCTCATACCTAGTCTAAAGAATTAACAGACAACAAATGTGAGAATTTAGGTACCCAATGCTTTTTTCACCTCTTTCACTTGTCTCTGTTGGCGGCAGTTGTCTGCTTTGCTGTCAGGTGGTGCGCTTGCTTGCTTTGCTGAGCTTGCCGGGGTGAGCCATGTGGCTTTCCAGATCTGCTTTCAGCATCCGCCTTGGTGTGAGAACTGCTTGCTTAAATGGGTGAGTCGCGTCTCACTAAGGTTGCCTCCCGTTGCCAGCCATTGCTTCCAGCATCCATGACAACCTGCCCGAGGTAAGTATGTCCCCCGTTATTACTGTTTGACTGACCTATCTACAGGCTAGGACGACTCGGCCACCAGACTACCATGGACACACCACAGTGACAGTGATGCCCATAACTCACCACTGCCGTGAGATGATGAGGCGAGTGAGCACCAGGCATTTTCCGGTATGTCCCCACCTCCGTCGCATGCCCCAGCTCACCACACACCGCCCGTCATGTCCTAAACACAACAAGCATTTTTTTTGGTACATCCATACCTCTGTCATGTGCCCTGCCTCACCCACCTCCTGCCACATGTGCCCGTCATGTGTTACGATTTTCTCCCTAGCCCCTTGCATTTTCCTGATTTCCATCCTTTCCCTTCATCGCACCAGCCCTCTTAGCTTTGCCGAGCACTTCGATCATTTCTTATTTGTCTTCGGCCCCTTTTCCTGTATCATCCGAGTCATCTCGGATTACTTCCCTTAGTTACCTTTCGTACCTGGTACCTGCTGTGCTTTGATAGTAGCAGCTTACCTCATTGTTCCACAGCGATCCATAGGTTTCGATGCTTACTCATCTACACCTATATATACCTTTAGTACCCATGTCTTTTCTTTACACTTGTTCTACGCGAATATATGCATTCTAGTGTCACTCCTCAGTCCTCGAGCTATCCTCAAGTCCTTCGTCTCTACTTGTTCTCCTAGGTGGATAGGACGCTGTGACCTCTTTGTGAGAGTCTGCCCTTCCACAGGTTGCTTGAACGACACTGGATGTGTGTTCGGCATAACATCGTGTCACAAACACAGCAGGTGTATCCTCCACAGCCCGTCGTGCCTCATACGATGGATTTTTTTTGGTGCGTCCCTATCTCCCTTGCATGCCCCAGCTCACTACCCACCATCCACTCCCCACCACATGCACCCGTTGTGTCACAAACACGGCAGGCATATCTCGCTCATCCCAGCCATCGCAGTCTGTCATGTCTCAAACACAACAGCCGTTTTTTGGTATGTCTTCACCTCCATTGTGTGCCCCACCTCACCACCCATTGCCTGTTGTGTCACAAACATAGCAGGCTTATCTGGTGCATCACAGCCATCACAGCCTGTCATGTCTCAAACACAACAGGCATCTTTTGGTATGTCCCCACCCCCTTCATGTGCCCTGGCTCACCACCCACCGCCTGCTGCATGTGCCTGTCGTGTCTCAAACATGATGGCCATTTTTCAGCATGTCCCTATCTTCATTGTGTGCCCCAGCTCACCACCCATCGCCCGTCATGTCACAAACACGGTGGGCATGTCTCCCACATTCCAGCCATCACCGCCCATCGTGTCTCAAACACAATGGGGATTTTTGGTACATCCCCATCTCCGTCATGTGCCCTGGCTCACCACCCACCACCCATCATCTCACAAACACAGTGGGTGTATCTTGCTCATCCCAGCCATCATGGTCCATCGTGTCTCAAACACAATGGCCATTTTTTGGTACATTTCCACCTCCATCGTGTGCCCTGCCTCACCACCCATCGCCCATTGTGTCACAAACACGGCGGGCATTCTTCAGTACATCCCCACCTCCATGGGGTGCCACAGCCCACTGTCCATCACTTGCTACATCCACCCACCATGTCACAAACATGGCAGGTCCAACCTGGATGACAGGTGAGGGGCACATGGGGCAATGAGCCAATGGTAGGTGCACCACCAGAGGCCGACGCACGGGTCCAACAGCAGGTGGGTGGGGGCATCACAACGGTGCCCCTCCACCAATCTGGGCGACAGGTAAGGGGTACCTGCACCACCCAGGATGATGAGCAGGTGCACAACAGTAGGTCCACCACTAGGAAAGTGCCCACCACCAGCAGGCCACAACAACAACATGGGCGAGGGCTGCGCAATAGTGCACCACCACCACACAGTGACAATGAGACGGGTGATGGGCAATGGGTGATGGGTGATGGGTGACAATGATGGGTGACAGGTGATGGTGATGGGTGCACACCTGTGTCCATCCCAGGGGAGTGTCCACTACCAGCAGGCCATGGCGACAATGTGGGCGAGGGCTGTGCAATAGTGCACCACCACCACACAGTGACGATGAGACAGGTGATGGGTGCACAGCAGTGATGAAGTAGTGCAATGACGTCTGTACCACCACCACTATAGCATGGGACATGTAGTAGATAGTCAAATATCATTTTATTTGCCTATTCTACCCATGCTACACAAAGACAGTAGTACTACATGTCGATTGAGGCCGACTGCACGCACCTTGATGCTACCATCGATAGCCAAGCTGTGACTTTCCATATATGGGCATTGTGCAAATAGCCAAGCTGTGACCTACCACATATGGTCATCACTCGAGTGCTGCCTACATCACACTGTAGCTTCACCTCAATTCTTTTCTGTAGTAGCTATTGAATAAATTCTAAACCACACAACCTGTGTCAAAGGCACAAAATGGGCTCACACCTAGTCTCTAAGAATGAATGGACAAGGAATGTGGGAATTTAGGTACCTGACACTTTTTTCGGCTCTTTCGCTTGTTTTGCTTGCCAGCTGTTCGTCGTTTTAGTGGCATGTCCAGGCTTTGTTGGCATGTACAGGCTTTGGTGGCGTGAAGCCATTTTGCCAAGCTAGCCAAGTGAAAACCACATGGCTTTCCAGATCTGCTTGCAGTATATGCGCCTTGGTAAGCCATTGCCTGCCACCTGACGGCCTCACTCCACATCCACCACAACCCACCCGAGGTAAGCACGTCCCCCCCATTACTGCCTGACTGACATACCCACAGGCGATGATGACTCAGCCACCACACCGCCATGGATGCCACACCGACAGTGACACCTGCCAACCACCACCACCACCTCCATGCAACAACGAGGTGAGCGACCATGCAACTACCCACCCAACCACCATCGGTGACCATGACAGCATGACCTGGGCATGGACCCTCACCGAAATGAGGGTGCCCCAACCAGGCCATGAGCAGAGGTGCACGACGACCTGGTCAACGTACGTCTACCACTACCATCTGACATCTGACACACCCACAGTGTACGATGACGATGAGGATGGGAGCCACCAACCCATCAATGATGAGGGTAGTGCAGGTGGCTCACAGCATGACTGCATCCACTGTCTTCCACAACAATGATGGTGCGTGCCAACCCCACCAGCCTGTTACTAACTATGACAGCAGCAAGGCGGTGCAACCATGTGTACACCACCACCACCACTGACAGATGGACAGATGCCACAAACGTGATGGCAACGGCAACACTCATCACCCGCCACAACCCCATTGACCACCACCTCTGTGCGATGGACAACAGGCATAGGTCCCCACAACAATGGTGGTGCACAACCGCTCCACCAGCCCACTACTGACTATGACAAAAGTGAGACGGTACAACCGTGCATGGGCAGTCCCCACAACAACAGTGCATGATAGCCCCATGATGCCAACCAGCCCACCACTAACTATAACAGTGGCACAACCGTAGGACGACAGGGAGGTGCACCACCTGCAGGAGAGCAGGGCAGTGCAATGGCATGTCCTCCACCAACCTGGGTGATGGATGAGGGCACACACACCACCCAGGGCATTGAGCAGTGGCACAATGGTGGGTCAGAACCCAATGGACGGATGCAATGACAGGGTGCACCACCTACGGGATGGCCAGGAGAGCGGGTGCGATGCATGGGCATGCCCTCCACCCACTTGGGCGATGGCTGAGGGGCACACGCACCACCCAAGGTGTTGAGCAGCAGTGCAATGGTAGGTACACCACCAGAAGCTGACGGATGGAAGCAACAACAGGGTGCACCACCCATGGGATGGCCAAGAGGGTGGGGTTTGTTACGCTTGCGTGGAGTTATCCAGCAAGGTCAAAGGTTGGATACTAATCCACAACCGATGAAAGCAACTAGTCGAGCACACACTCAAAAGTGTAGTGCGAAGACACTTCAAGAGGATCTCACTAACTGCGAAGAGCAGTCTCGTGGAGGCCAGAAAACTACACGTAGATTGTGTAGAACTAGCTGAGGAAACATGATACAAACTGGGGTCAACTATATAGTACAAGAATAGGCTGTGTGTACAGCCGTCGATGAGTCAGGGTGAGTCATAGGTAACTAGGGTGACTGATGCATCAATGTGCAGCATCAAAGATGGGATCAAAAGATGGTGGCTGCAAGGCTATGCATGGTTACCATCATAGTGAGATGGTGAAGGTGTGACGAGGTGGAGAGGTGACAATGTGAAGTGGTGATGATGCAATGAGGACTAGACAGACGTCAACGGAGTAGGCATCCCATGTAGTTTGGCCAAGAGTAAGGATCTTATCAAGGAGAAGGAAAAAGGAAAAACTGTAACAGGGTTGGTGCAAGGGCATGCCCTCCACCAACCTGGGCGATGGGTGCACCCAGGATGTTGAGCAGGGGTTGGATGATGAATGTATATTCTAGACAGAACAATACATTTTATTTAAGTAAAATCCTAAGTGGAAAGAAAAAGAACAGTACAACCAGCACACCCTACGGATCGTTGATCGTTTCAGTTCAAGTTTCCACCTCCGCTCTGCACAGCCACAACAACATACCTTGCCTTCCGCAGTTCAAGTGCGAGCACTTGCACAAACCACTTACTGTTCCTCCCTTTCTACAACACAATATTTTTGTATATCTTTTTGTGTATAGCTCTTCTGATACACAAACACTGAGAGAATCCAGTGAGTTCACACTCAAACATCACAATCCCAACATACATCTGATAACAGATGGCCCTTTGATAAGAAGTTTTTTCCAACAGATTTGTGTATAGCACTTCTGGTGCACATATACTTTGAAAATCCAGTGAGTTCACATTCATATATCACTATTCAACACACATTTCATGAGAGGTGGGTCTTTGACAAGGAATTTTGCCCAACAGATTTATGTGTAGCACTTTTGGTGCACAAATACTTTGAAAATCCAGTGAGTTCACATTCATATATCACAATCCAACATACTTTTCATGAGAGGTGGGTCTTTGACAAGGAATTTTGCCCAACAGATTTGTGTGTGGCATTTCTGGTGCACATACACTTTAGGAATCCAGTGAGTTGCCATTCATATATCACAATCCAACATACTTTTCATGAGAGATGGGTCTTTGACAAGGAATTTTGCCCAACAGATTTGTGTGTGGCATTTCTGGTGCACATACACTTTAGGAATCCAGTGAGTTGCCATTCATATATCACAATCCAACATACATCTGACAAATAGGTGGGTCTTTAATAAGAAAAATTTCCAACAAGTCTGTGTACAGCTTTTCTGGTACACACACTTTGTGAGAATCCAGTGAGTTGCTATTCATATATCATAATCCAACATACATTTCATGAGAGGTTGTCTTTGACAATGAATTTTGACCAACAGATCTGTGTGTACCTCTTCTGGTGCACATATACTGTTAAAATCCAGTGAGTTTATCACAATCCAACATACATTTCATAAGAGTGGGTCATTGACAAGAAATTTTGGTCAACAGACCTGTGTATACCACCTCTGGTGCACATATACTGTTAAAATCCAGTGAGTTTACCACAATCCAATCTATATTTCATAAGAGATGGGTCATTGACAAGAAATTTTGGCCAACAGACCTGTGTATACCACCTCTGGTGCACATATACTGTTAAAATCCAGTGAGTTTATCACAATCCAACATACATTTTATGAGAGGTGGGTTTTTGACAAGGAATTTTGTCAAACAGATCTGTGTATATCATCTCTGGTGTACATACACTGTTAAAATCCAGTGAGTTTCCATTCATATATCACAATCCAACAGACGTTTCATAAGAGGTGGATCATTGACAAGGAATTTTGGTCAACAGACCTGTGTATACCACCTCTGGTGTACATACACTGTTAAAATCCAGTAAGTTTCCATTCATATATCACAATCCAATATATATTTCATGAGAGGTGGGTCTTTGACAAGGAATTTTTCCCAACAGATCTGTCTATACCACTTCTGGTGTACATACACTGTGAGAATCCAGTGAGTTGTTCTTCAAATATCACAATCCAACACATACCTAACAACAAATGGGCCTTTAACAGAAGTTTTTTCCTACAGATCTGTGTATACCACTTCTGGTATACATATATTGTGAGAATCCAGTGAGTTCATCTTCAAATATCACAATCTAACACATATCTGACAGCAACTGGACTTTTGATAGAAGTTTTTTCCTACAGATCTCTTGTGAAAGTGCAGTGATTGGATTAGGCACTTGATCTCTGCTTCTCATAGGTGTATCCATCGCGAAAACTGGCAGTTTGAGAAGAAGTGCTTGGGATCATCCACCTCTTTTGAGACTGTGGAACATTCCCTTAAATCAAGTCTCTACTACCTGGCTTCACAGATTCAACTCTGTGTGTCTGCCGGTTGCCAAGGTCTACTCTTGAGTAGGCTGAGACCTCTGATAGCACAACAGGACAGAGATGTTGGCTGTTTAGGGAAGACATCAGACATTCTGTTTGTTGTTTTCCTAGCAATTTGTCTGAGGCTTCTGGCCTTCAGCCTTGTCATACTCTTGCCCCAGTTACCTTTAGTAGCAGTTGGAGCATAGCGGTTAAGCAGAGGGATTGGTGTGCATCATCACTGCCTTTCTGAAGATAACCTTCAAGACTTTTTGAGGACTCAAGACCTTTCTGAATTTCAAGACCTTTTTAGATTTCAAGACTTTAGGATCTATTGGACTTTAGGAGCTGACACCATGTCTACTCCTCCCACCTCTCCTCAGCATGCACAGAGTGCCACTTGCCAGGCTGAACATGATCAATGTCAGCTTGATTCTCCCCCTTCTTGCTGTCATCCTCATTCTTCCATGTCAGTGCCTGCTGGCTTAGTGCTGAGTTATTATATTCATATTAAGCATGTTCAGATCCTAAAAATATATATCAGGCACATCCACCTGTTCCTATACAGGAATTTCCTGGTATATCAAGACATCAAATTGCTCATCATAAGATACAATGTATGCATTGGCATAGAGCACATCAACCACAGCCTATCTATCAACCCCCCTTTGTTTTACCTCTTCCTCCAAGAATAGACTATAATGCTTGCTTAATGGAAGGATTTAATCATGCACACCAAAGGTGACACATTCAAAGACATAATCCATCCTCTAATGCTATTGCTGGTCCATCAAATCAACAAGCTCTTCCACAGACTATGGAGGAGCAAGAACAGCAAAGACAGCATATACAGCAAAGACAGGAAATGGAGCAACAACAACAAGCTCAGATGGAACAGCAAGTGTTGCAAAGGAGACAGATGTAACAACAGATGCAACAAAGATGGGAAATGGAGCAAAGGCAGCAGACAGCACAGAGATTGGAGATGGAGCAAAAGTCCTGCAAAGACAACAGATGGAGCTTCATATGCAACAAAGACAGGAGATGGAGCAAAGGCAGTGAACAGCACAGAGATTGGAGATGGAGCAACAAGTCCTGCAAAGACTACAGATGGAGCTTCATATGCAACAAAGACAGGAGATAGAGCAAAGACAGGAGATGGCACAGAGATGGGAGATAGACCAACAAGTGTTGCACAGACGACAGATGGAGCAGCATTTACAACAAAGGCAGGAGATAGAACAGGAGCAGGAGATGGCACAGAGATGGGAGATAGACCAACAAGTCTTACAAAGACAACAGATAGGTCAACATATGCAACAAAGACAGGAGATAGAGCAAAGGCAGGAGATGATGCAAAGTTGGGAGATAGAACAATTTCTTCAACAAAGACAAGCAGCACAGATGGGAATTGGAGCAGCAAAGATGGGAAATGGAGCAGCAATGGCAACAAAGACAGAGAATAGAGCAGCAAATACAACAAAGAAGAGAGCTGGAACAGCAACTACTGCAAAGACAACAGATGGAGTGGCCACTGCAACAAAGACAACAGATTGAGCATCAAAGACTACTGGATCTTCAACAGCAACAACAAGAGAGACTACAAAGGGAGTATCAAAGATTGTTGGAGCCAGAGCAGCAAAGGCTACACCAGTTGCATCAACAACAGCTTGGACATCAGCAACTTCAACAGGAGCAACTTCAGAGACTACAACAGGAGCAATAGGACCATAGCCTTCAGCAGAACATTGCTGTCCAACAAGCCCAACAATTCTCTCAGGCCCTTCTTTCTCAGGCTTTGGGAGAATATAGTCAACAATCTGGTGAGCAATATGATCAAGATCAGGAAAGACAAAGGTATGGTTTTTTTCACAGCTGATAAGGATCATCATCTCATTTTCTCATTATTATAGACATGCCAATCCTAATCCTCATCCTGGGCCAGATGACTCCAGTTCCAGTTCATCCAGTGACTCTGATGGCTCCAGTAATGCAGAAGATGATTCCAGTTCCTCTGATTCATCCAGCCACAACTCAGATCCTGATCCTTAGCCACCAATTCCTATCCATCTGCCTCCTGGTGGTCAACTGTATGCTGAGCCTGTCCAGCAACACTCCCTGGGTCCCATGAATGTCCAATGCCACCATTGCCATGCCCTCCATTTTGACTCTGAAAAGTTCACAAACTCTCCTGTCAACCAGCCTTGCTTTGGAATGTGCTATCTCCAAGGCCAAGTCCATCTCCCTCCAATTCAACCCTGGCCACATGCCTTCCAACAGCTCTTTGATGATCCCCAAGACCATTTAGAGTTCAAAAAGAAGATACACCAGTACAACAATGCCTTGGCTTTCACTTCTGTGGGTGTTGACTTGGAGAATCAGGCTGTTCAAGGATTTGGCCCCAATTCTTTTCACATACATGGTACTCTCCACCATCTCATGGGTGCTCTCTTGCCACCAGGTAACAACCAGCCTTCTTATACTCAGCTCTATGTCTACGATCCTCAAGAGGCCACTGATAGAAGAGTCCAGCACAATCCCCAATTGAGTCCTGGAATCCTGTTAGACCTGCACCCCACTCTCAGAGATCTCAACCTATATGCTCCACTTTACAAGCAGGCCTATGAAGTCATGAGGGTCAGTCATTCTCACTTATTCTTCTTTTTTCATCAATAATCTTATGTATGTTAGGCTAAACCACCTGAGGAGCATACTGATGTCAGAGTGAGGCTCCATCTTTAACAGAGTGCTGATGGCAGACATTACAACCTGCCTACTGTGGATGAAATTGCTGCAATTATTCCTGGTGATGGCTTAGAGGATGCTAGAGCTGATAGGGATATCATCTTATATCTACAAGGTGGTGGTCTTCATCACATCAGCAATCTCAACCCTGCCTATCTCCCACTCCACTATGTTCTCTTCCTCCCTGATGGTCAAGATGGCTGGCATTGCAACATCCCTCTGAGAAATACAAACAATGGCCAACCTCACCACTCCAAAAAGGTCACTCGGCTTCTCTGGTATGCCTACAGGTTGCACACACACCCTCAGAATGTGGAGCCACCTAATCTCTTCAAGGGTGGTA
>JBBPTT010001318.1:0-11202 GCA_038094175.1 Boletellus aff. lepidospora | reverse complement strand
ATATTTGGTTAAATGGAAAGGATACTCTTCGGCCGAAAACACCTGGGAACCCGCCATCAATCTATCCAATTCCCGAAAATTACTAAAGGATTACCAAGCAAGATACCCAAATACGTTTCCGCAGTAGGAAACCAATTCCCTCCGATCAATAGACCCTGAATCCACAGTTCCGAATTGATATGAAACACTGGTCTGTGCACCACCAACTTTCCATAAAAAGCGACCTCTCCCATCAAAACCTACAGCATTACCGCTCTTACCCACACAAACCCCCCCACCCATATCCATTGATGCAGTTCTCCATCGACTTTTACGAGACGCTCCTCATCCTCGCCACCCTCCTCCTATTTTACATAGCCCACCTGCTCTACGATCTCGCAGAGAAAGCGAGGTTCTGGGCAGTAGAAGTACATGTCGGGGACAAAGCCCTACTGTACCTGTCATGGGGTGACAGGTCTATAGAAGCTGGACAAGAACGATAGTGGGTGGGGACCCCCACACTGGGGACCTGGGTCCAAATAGGAGCTGATGCGCCCACCCTAGCCGCCAACAATGGGTGGTAGCGCCACAAGACCGAAATTGGAGAGAGGTGATGGGACCAGAAGTGGAGCATCTGGTGGATTCACCGATGCTAAATAGGAGATGGGCAGACCCCCAATGAATAAAAAGGAGTTCATTTGTACCCCTTCACCAGTCTGATTCTAAGATGGCCCACACCTACCTACCTGCCACCTCCGTTCCCGATCCTATGGAAGGATATCGCCTATCCCACACTGAGGAAAACGCTCTGGGAGAGATCTATCGGTTCCATTGTGTCCCCAAGATACAACTTTGGCAAGCGTTGGAAAAGATCTTGCAGGATGTACACCTTGTCCTGATGATCAACCATATGCCGGAGTTCGAAGCGAATGAGTTCCTCCCCCTCACTCTAAACCTATACCATTGTTACCATGCCTTTGCCCTTCATACAGAACATCTCCCCAGCGACTCTATGCTCGCTGTTACGCTTGCGTGGAGTTATCCAGCAAGGTCAAAGGTTCGACTTCAAGTTCAGAACCAATGAAAGTAACTAGGCGAGCGCACACTCTGAGGTGTAGTGCGAAGACACAAGAGGTTCTCACTAACTGCGACGGGCAGTCTCGTGGAGGCCAGACAACTACACGTAGATTGCGTAGAACTAGCTGGGGAACTACGATACAGACTGGGATCGACTATATAGTGAGAGGACGGGCTGTGCGTACAGCCTTAGTGAGTCAGAGTGAGTCACAGGTGACTATGGCAACTAATGGATCAATGCGCAGCATCAGAGATGGGATCAGCGGATCAAAAGATGGTGGCTGCGGGGCTATGCTTGACTACCATCATTGTGAGATGGTGAAGGTGTGACGATGTGACGATGTGAAGGGGTGAAGTGGTGAAGAAGTGAAGGGATAGGGGAGTGACGTGTACATCTGGGGAATAGTCATCGATGACTAGGCTTTGGCCGAACAAAGGTAGTTCCTATGGATGAATGGACAGTCGCTATGGCCGGTTTAGGAGAGAAGGGGACTTATCTAGAGGAGAGAAAGGAAAAACCGTAACACTCGCCGCCCCCTACGCCATGTCCAGAATGGCTTTATCCCGAATGAAAGACTATATTCTGGAATTGCTGGTTCGACACGGCATCATAACTCTCCTCACCTCGCTCCCAGCCTTGCCCATGTACGAGTTCATGTGGCCCATTCTACAGTCGCTCGATCCCACAGAAACCCGGGACTTTCTTATGGTCGGATTCCTATCTGACCCCCTCGCTCTTCAGACAGACCCACGCCAGCATATCCATATACCCCCACCAAGCAGTCCCACTACCCGGTTGGTTACCCACACCCCTACGAGCGCTTCCAGTGAGACATCTTCACACCTGGCGGAAGGTGAATTTTTACCGTCCCTGGAGAGAGCCGACACCCCATTCCCTGGAGAGAACGAACACCCAATCCCCACTCCTCCTCCCCGAACTCGATCTAGATCCCGAAGAGCAATTGCTCATCGACGAGTTGACGAGCAATTCCTACAACCCCTTATCACCTCCCTCGTTGACTTCGTCGCTAGATCTACTCCTCGATCGACTCGCCCCCCCGTCTGCTACACTTGCGGAAACGGCGGACACTATCGCCCTGATTGCCCAGAATACACCTGCCCATTGTGTAGGGTATCGGCACCCGGTCACTCCCAATACAACTGTCCAAGATGTCATTGCGGAATCTGTCATAGTGTGGCGCACTCTATGGAGAATTGCCCACAGAACCGGGATCCCGCTCCCTCCAGCTCCAATGGAGGTGAGAGCGAACAGTAAATGGACCATTCCCCGGTATTTGGGAATATCGGAGGCAGGGCCTCCAATCTATGCCAGAGGTATTGTTACAAGAAATGCCATGCTATCTCAACCGGCACGATGTGGCACTACCTTGATAAGTCTCGCCTCTCCTTCTGTCTATAATTTTCGCCTTGTAACTACCGCTGATAGTCACCTTCGATCGATCTCCTATCTGATCCCCATGCCCCCTCAGTTTAGCCTTGATCATGATGCGCCCATTGCTTTATTGGACACTTCTCTCCTAAGATGATTCTCTCACATCATCTTGTGTTCCTCCCCTCCCCTGGTTACCGCAGTATCTTGTCATGGCAGATGACTCCTAACTGGCTGATTCTTAGTCATACAGGATACCTTAGCAGTATATAAAGACTTGTGACATGTACTACTATTCTCCAGCTAGTTCTACGCAATCTAGGTGTAGTTATCTGGCCTCCTCAAGACTGCCTGTCGCAGTTAGAGAGATCCTCTTCGCGTGTCTTCGCACTACACTTTGAGTGTGCGCTTGACTAGTTGCTTTCATCGGTTCTAGACTTGAGGTCGAACCTTTGACCTTGCTGGATAACTCCACACAAGCATAACACAAAGCAATTCCCCAGCTACATTTCAAGCCCTAATGAATCATGTGTTTGCTGATATGATTGCCGAAGGGTGGCTAATCATATATATGGATGACCTCATCATTGCCTCTAAACAACCAGGGGAACATACAGAAAGAACCCGAAGAGTCCTACAATGAATGATGGATAATGAGTTATATCTCAAGCTGAGTAAATGTTCCTTCAACGTCACCAAAGTCGACTATTTGGGGATGATAGTTCGACCTGGAGAAATCACCCTTGACCCAGAGAAACTCAAAGCCATCGAAGAATGGAGCAGTCCTACTTCAGTAAAGCAAATCCAATCATTCATTGGTTTCTGTAACTTCTACAGAAAATTCATCCCTGATTTCTCAGGAATCAGTCGACCTCTCCATGAACTCACAAAAAAAGGAGTCAACTGGTACTGGTCTCCTGAATGTGAAAAAGCCTTTAGAACTCTACAAAAAGCTTTCATGTCCAGACCAATCCTTAAAATGCTGGACTCCACCAAACCATTCATGGTCATGACTGACGCCTCGCTCATGGCCTCAGGAGCAGTCCTCATGCAAACGGATGGGAATGGCGACCTTCATCCCTATGCCTACTTCTCCTGGACCTTCTCACCAGAAGAATGAAACTATGATATTTATGACCGAGAATTGCTAGCAGTAATCCGAGTGCTGGAAGAATGGAGACATTACTTGTCAGGAACAGAACACCAAGTGACGATCCAAACTGATCACAAGAACCTAGCATACTTCAAACAACCCCACAAATTATCCCGACGACAAGCAAGGTGGATGCTATTCCTACAAGATTTCGATATTCGATATCAAAATCTCCCTGGAAACCAGATGGCCCCAGCTGACGCTCTATCCAGAAAAGAAGAAGTCAACACCACCAGTGACAATCAAGACGTTATCCTTATCCCTGATGACCATTTTATCAATCTTATTGATCTCACTATACGAGAAAAGATAATCCTCTCCACCAAGGATGATCCCTTGGCACAAAATGCTATTGCTGCAGCACAAATGGGCTCTTCACTATTTCCCCACGCTACTGCAAATGATTGGTGATGGGAAGATGGTATGCTATACTTCAAGGGACATCTTTTCATTCCCGAATCACAATGACAGACACTCGTCACTAAACTGCACGAATCCCTTGCTGGAGGACATGGGGGATATTTTAGAACTCTATCCCTACTCCAACAGGACTATTGGTGGCCCAGCCTTTCCACCTTCATCTGCAAATTCATCCAAGGATGCGCAATCTGCCAGGCAAATAAAGTCAATACTCATCCTACCACTCCCCCACCGATCCCGAACCCAATGGAAGCGGATTGTCCATTCCAAAACATCTCTATGGACTTGATCACCGATCTTCTGACCTCGGCAGGCTTTGACTCTGTACTGGTCGTGGTCAACCATGGTCTTACAAAGGGAGTGATTTTCCTCCCTTGTACTAAAAACATCAATGCAGCAGGAATAGCCAAACTCTTTTTCAGAAACATATTCCCTAGATTCAGTCTTCATGATCGGGTCATATCTGATAGGGGACTGTAATTCGCATCAGCATTTGCTAGAGAACTTGCCTGACTCCTACAATACGACCTAGCATTGTCAACTGCCTACCATCCTCAAACTGACAGAGAAACTGAACATGTCAACCAAGAATTGGAAACATACCTCAGAATATTTTGCAATGGAAACCCGGCTAAGTGGCATGACCTACTCCCAATGGCAGAGTTTGCTCACAACTCCTCCACCCATTCGGTCACCAAACAGACACCTTTTGCCCTAATGATGGGATATGAACCTTGAGCATACCCAACTATTGGGAAAACCTTCCTCCCCGCCCTCGAATCTCGAATGACTATCCTGGACAATGCCCGGAAGGAAGCCAAAGCCACTCACATAACGGCCCAATTACAACAAACAGAAAGAACTTGGTCCAAATACAAACCTTTCAAAGTAGGAGATAAGGTTTGGCTTGAAGGAAAAAACCTTCACATCCCCTACCCCTCTCGAAAATTAGCCCCTAAACGAGAAGGTCCCTTTGAAATCGAAAAGGTTATTTCCTCTATCGCATTCCAGCTCCGACTGTTATGCTTGCATGGAGCTATCCAGCAAGGTCAAAGGTTTGACAACAAGTCGAGAACCAGTGAAAGCAACTAGTCGAGCGCACACTCAAAGTGTAGTGTGAAGACACGCGAAGAGATCTCTCTAACTGCAACTAGCAGTCTCGAGGAGGCCAGATAACTACATGTAGATTGCGTAGAACTAGCTAAGGAATAGTAGTACATGCCCAGAAGTCTTATATACTGTTAGGAATAGGGGTCTGACTAAGAATCGGCCGACGAGGAGTCATCAAAGGTTACTACCCATAGTACAGCATCTGGAGATAGAGGAACACAAGGTGATGTGAGAGAATCACCTGGGAAGAAAGGGGTCCATAATAGAAATGGGCGCATCACGATCAAGGGGAAGAACGGGAGGCATAGCGATGGTGGTTGAACCCATCGGAAGATGACTATCGGATGATGACACAATATCAAACACATATGTAGATGGAGAGGAAAAACTCATCAAAGTGGCTCTGTGTATTTGTCGACGCCAAGGAGTAGCATTTCTTGTAACAATACCTCTGAAGTAGACTGGAGGCCCTGCCTCCGAAGTCCATACCTCTCTTGGAATACGCCAGGTGGAATTAGGTCTCATTTCCATCAGAAGGGGAGGGGGAAGACCTATTCTGCAGGAAAACTTCCACAGAGTGTGCCACACTATGACAGATTCGGCAACGACATTCTGGACAGTTGTATTGAGCATGACCGGGTGCCGATACCCTGCAAATGGGGCAGGTGTATTCCGGGCAATTTGGGTGATAGTGCCCGCTGTCTCTGCAGGTGTAGCAGTAGGGGGTGCGAGTCGATCCAGGAGGGAGTCGAGCGACGAAGTCAATGAGGGAGTTAATGAGGGGTTGGAGGAGGCGATTGTCTGCATTTCTATGTGCAGAGGTTCATCAGATTCTAGATCGAGTGCGGGGAGGAGGAACGGGGACTGGGTCTTCACTTCCCGAGAAAGGGGTTGGGGTTTGGTGAGCAATAGAGATGAACTCACCTCCTGCCACATCCTCAGAAATCGCGGCAGAAGGGCGCAAGCTGGGATGGGTAGCCATGACGGGATCGGGATGAGTAAATGCAGGTTCATCAGTATTGTCGCCTCGTATTCTTCCGAGGGCAAGTGGATGAGAGATGAATCCTGGGCTAAGAAAGTCCCGGATTTGCGATGGGGAAAGGGATTGTAGGATGGGCCACATGAAGCTATGCATAGGTTGGGCCGGCAGCTGATGAATAAGTACGATAACCCCGTGTCTGACAATCAATTCCAGGATGTAGTCTTTCATTCGCGATAAGGCCATTTGGGAAAGCGCGAATGGGGCCGCTAGCATGGAATCTGTGGGCAAATGCTCCATCTGTTGTGCAAATGCATGATAACAATGGTAAAGATTGAGGAGGAGTGGGAGGAACTCATGGTTCTCAAACTCGGGCAAGGTATTGATAAGGAGGACCAGATAGACATCTTGAAAGACTTTCTCCAATGCTTCCCAAAGGTGCGGCTTGGATAGTCGATGGAAGCGGTAAATCTCAGTGTAGGCTAGCTCCTCCCGATGATCGTTGCGGTAAGTTTCAAGTGGGTCAGTCAGCATAGTGGGAATGGAGATGAGATCAATGGGGCGGGTCATGTTGGATGTGGAAAGAGGGAAATGGTGATTACAATTATTCCGGGTCCACCCATCTACTATTTAACATCGGTGAGTCCACCAGATGTTCCACTTCTGGTCCCGTCACTGCCCTCCAATTCCTCTCCTGTGGCGTTACCACCCGTCTTTGGCAGCTACGCAGCGTGATCAGTGCCTATTTTGATCCAGGTCCCCAGTGTGGGGGTCCCCACCCACTATCGTTCTTGTCCTGCTTCTATAGACCCATCACCCCATGACAGGTATAGGAGGGCCTTGTCCCAGACATGTACTTCAACTGCCCAGAACCTCGCTTTCTCTGCGAGATCGTGGAGCAGATGGACTATATAGACTAGTAGTAGGGTGGCGGCGATGAGGAGAACCTCGTAGAAATCAATGGAGAATTGCATAATGATGCAGGGTGGATGATGGGCAGTGATGGTTACTGGGGCGGTGAACACTGGGGAGCTTTGATGCCAGAGGTGGATTTTTATAGAGGATGTTGGCAGTGCACGGACCAGGGAGTCATATCAAATCAGAACTGCAGAATCAGGGTCATCAATTCGGATGAAACCGGTTTCCTACTGCGGAAAAGCGGTCAGGTGTCTAGTTTGGTAATTCCACAGTATATTTCTGGCATTGGATAGATTAATGGCTGGTTCCCAGGTATTCTCGGCTGAAGAATATCCCTTCCATTTAACCAAATAACGTCTTCGTCCAAAAGTTCTGCGATGGGCTAGGATTTGTTCCACTTCATATTCTTCTTCCCCATCTATGGTTTGTGGGGGAGGTCGGAGGAAATTTAGGCCATGCTCCGTTGTTTCCACATATGGGGTGAGGAGAGAAGCATGAAATACCAGATGAATCTTCTAGGAGGAAGGAAGTCAGAGTTGGAATGAGACAGGGAAGATGATTTTTTCAATCTCAAAGGGGCCTTCTCACTTAGGGGCGAGTTTCTTGGAGGGATAGGGAATGCGAAGGTTTTTTCCTTCTAGCCAAACCCTATCTCCGACTTTGAAGGGTTTGTATTTAGACCAAGTTTTCTCCTTTTGTCGTAATTGGGCGGTGACGTGGGCGGCTTTAGCTTCTTTCCTGGCATTGTCAAGGATGGTCATTTGAGATTTGAGAGCAGGGAGGAATGTTTTCCCAATAGCGGGGTAGGCCCTAGGTTCATATCCCATCATGAGCACAAAGGGGGATTGTTTGGTGACTGAATGGATAGCAGAATTGTGAGCAAATTCAGCCATTGGAAGAAGATCATGCCACTTAGCAGGGTTTCCATCACAAAAGATCCTAAGATAAGTTTCCAGTTCTTGGTTGACGCATTCTGTCTCTCCATCGGATTGAGGATGGTAGGCCGTTGATAAGGCCAGATCATATTGTAAGAGCCAGGCAAGTTCCCTGGCAAATGCCGATGCAAATTGGGGTCCTCTATCTGATATGACATGGTCATGGAGTCCGAATCTGGGGAAGACATTTCTGAAAAATAGGTTGGCTACCCCTGCTGCATCGATGGTTTTATCGCAAGGAAGGAAAATTACCCCCTTCGTGAGGCCATGGTCGACCACGACCAGTACAGAATCAAAACTGGCGGAGATTGGTAGATCGGTGATTAAATCCATAGAAATGTTTTGGAATGGCCGATTGGCCTCCATAGGGTTGGGAATGGGTGGTGGTGTCATAGGGTGAGTATTTACTTTGTTTGCTTGACATACAGCACACCTATGAACGAATTTTCGTATGAATGTTGAGAGTCCTGGCCACCAATAGTCTCGTTGGAGGAGGGATAGGGTTCTGAAATATCCGCCATGCCCTCCAGCGGGAGATTCGTGTATTTTAGTGACTAATGCCTGTCGTTGAGATTCAGGGATAAAGAGACGTCCCTTGAAGTATAACATCCCATCCTCCCATTTCCAATCATTGGCCATTGCTCTAGGAAAAAGGGAAGAGCCCATTTGGGCTGCTGCAATGGCATTCTTTGCCAATGGGTCATCTTTGGTGGAGAGAATCACTTTCTCTCGTATTGCGACATCGATAAGGTTGATGAAGTGGTCGTCTGGGATAAGAATAACATCCTGGTTGTCGCTGGTGGTATCTATCTCTTCTTTTCTTGATAGAGCATTGGCAGGGGCCATCTTGGTTCCCAGGAGATTTTGATAGCGGATGTCGAAGTCTTGGAGGAATAACATCCATCTTGCTTGTTGTCAGGATAGCTTGTGGGGTTGCTTAAAGTATGCCAAGTTTTTATGATCAGTTTGGACCGTCACCTGATGCTCTGTTCCTGACAGATAATGCCTCCATTCTTCCAATGCTTGTATGACAGCTAGCAATTCTCGATCATAGATGTTGTAATTTCGTTCTTCAGGGGAAAAGGTTCGGGAGAAGTATGCACAAGGGTGAAGATCTCCATTCCCATCAGTTTACATGAGGACTGCTCCCAATGCTGTGAGTGAAGCATCAGTCATGATCGTGAAGGGTTTGGTAGAGTCTGGCATCTTGAGGACCGGTCTAGACATGAAAGCTTTTTGCAAAGTTCTGAAGGCGTTTTCGCATTCTGGAGACCAGTTCCAGTTGACCCCTTTCTTGGTGAGGTCATGAAGAGGTCGGCTGATCCCAGAGAAGTTGGAGATGAACTTTCTGTAAAAGTTGCAAAATCCAATGAATGAGCGGATTTGTTTTACCGAGGTAGGACTATCCCAGTTCTCTATGGCTTTAAGCTTTCCAGGATCAAGAGTGATCTTGCCTGGTCAGACTATCATTCCGAGGTAATCGACTTCAGTGACGTTGAAGGAACATTTGCTTAACTTTAGGAACAGGTCATTATCCATCATTCGTTGAAGAACTTTACAGGTTCTTTCAGTATGTTCCCCTGGTTGCTTGGAAGCGATGATTAAATCATCCATATATATGATTAACCATCCTTCGGTGATCATGTCAGTGAATATGTGATTCATGAGAGCTTGGAACATAGCTGGGGAGTTGCTTTGCCCGAAGAACATGACTGTTGGTTCGAACAGTCCTACAGGTGTGATGAAAGCGGCCTTCCATCGATCAGGGGGATGGATCAACACATTGTTGTATTCCCATCGGATATCCATCTTAGTAAAGACGGTGGCATCTTTTAATTGATCCACGAGCTCGGAAATGCGAGGTAGAGGATAGGTGTTCTTGATGGTGTGCTCGTTAAGATATTGGTAATCTTGGCAGGGACGAAGACCTCCGTCTTTCTTAGGTATGAAGAAGAAGGGCAAGGCTTGGGGTGATTGTGATGGTATGATGGTTCCTTTTTTTAGGTTTTCATCAACAAACGCCTTACAGGCTTCCAGTTCCTTGGGATTTAATGGATAGATTTTGGCTACCTTCAGTACAAAGGTATCTTTGAGGTCGATATGATGATTATACTTTCTGGACGGAGGGAGTTTGCCTAGTGGGGGTTCCTCAAATACGTGTTGGAATTCTTCAAACTCAGGGGGAAGGACAGTCTCTTTCTTATTGGCCATTTCTACCTGTGTGATCTCAGTGGAGTGAGTTATTTTCCGGATTGCTTCCTGATGGATATGGGTGTCTGGATCTAATGCAAGATATCGCAGGAGGTATCTCTGTTCGATCTGGTCAGAGGAGTGAAGAATCGGGTTTATTGATTCGGGAAGGGTGATATCTCCTTTTGCCCAATCTATTTCCGGATTAACCAGTCACAGCCAAGTCATTCCAAGAATTACTTCTTCCTTTCCGCAGTTGATGATGAGGAAGTCCTGTTTCTCCAGGAGTAGGTTTTCCATTTTAAGTGAAAGTGTGACTTTCCTTCGTATTAGCCTGTTTTCATTTTCTGTTCCGTCCGCGTTGGTTGCTTTTATGGGTATTTTCAGTCTTCAGGTTTCTAGTCCGAGTTGTTCTACCAGGTTTTTGTTTATGAAACAATTGCTTGCTCCACTATCCACCAGTGCAGATATTTCAGCAGTTTTTCCTGTCTTTTCTTCTTGTAGGAGAGCGGGGATTCGGATTGCTCGATCTGCAAGTGGCGATACAATTACAGGAATAGTGGTAATGGGGATTGGTGACGCTGAAACACCTTTCCCCTTCAAAAACCCATGTCCTCTTTATTAGCTAGGGCGCTTTCTTCCTCTTCTTCGTCAAAGCACAAATTTAGCACTTTGGCTGCTTCTTTGGGAGTCACCTTGTCATGTTTGGTGAAGAATTTGTCTACCGGGTTTTCGGTCTGTACCATGCGAGTAGTGGGTGTCTGTTTGTTTGAAAATGATACTCGCCTATTGGCTTGGCCAAAGCTCCTTCTCCTGAAGGAAGTTCCATTCCTATGGTTTCTGGTTGAACATCCGACTTTGTGGCAGATGAAACATTTGTTGTTTCGGAAGTGTTCGGCTCATTCCGTTGGTGATAGTCGGATGGCATCTATGTTACGCTTGCGTGGAGTTATCCAGCAAGGTCAAAGGTTCGACTTCAAGTTCAGAACCAATGAAAGTAACTAGGCGAGCGCACACTCTGAGGTGTAGTGCGAAGACACAAGAGGTTCTC
>JBBPTT010001317.1:0-11203 GCA_038094175.1 Boletellus aff. lepidospora | reverse complement strand
CTGGGCATCGCCCGCTAGACGGTCGTTGCCCCCCAATCGACTCGGCGTCGTCGTCGTCGTCGTCGACCTCGTCCAGTGTACCGTGCGAGCGTGGCCTGGCCCATTACCTAATACACCTCCCCAGCCAGTTGCCCAATGCCGTCGACGGACAACGTCCTCCTCAGACGTCCAGCCATCACCACCGCCGTCCTTTTCACCGCCCTGCTCGTCCCCGCCGCCGTCCTCCCATATGCTTTCACCCGCAGGCGCATCTCCCACCTCGCCAAGCAGATCGACCACCTCACCACCACCAATGCCGATCTGAAGCGCGTCGTCTCCAGGTCTGTACGCGATCTCGCCCTCGGGCGGGAGGAGTTGGCTCGTGCAGCATCCCTCCTAGAGGGATCCAAGAACGAAATGGCCCTCCTGCGCCGTGACATATCGCAGACGCAAGCCCAGCTGAGCTCGCTCCAGTCTGCCGCGCGCGCAGAGTTGCAGGCCCTCTCGGACGAGGGCAAGCTAACGAGGCAAGCCCTACGTGCCAGTGCATCTCTGTGTGCAGCCCACATCCAACACTTAACCTGCGCTCTTTAGACATCATCTTGGTCTATTCCCCCAGCTTGGCTTATCGCTAGCTGATATTGCAGCATTCATGCACGAAGCCGAGCTTCACCAGGCTCTCCCTTCGTCGGCCATCCACAGTCATGGCATCGAGAGGTTGCGTGCCTTGGCTCTCAAGCTGCAGGTCTCTTCCACACCACACGAGGTAGGTCGTGCCACCGAGCTCAGAATCATATCTCATTAGGGCCAGCCTTGATCCTGCCTGTACATCATCGAGTTCATGTACTTTACTGCAACAGGCGTTTATGAACTGCCAGGGACTTTGCGTTCAGTGGAGATGACATCGCTACGGTGTTGTAGGTGTACTCTATTGAGCCTGTATCTATAAAGCTATTTGGGCAGAAACACGATCCTTGAGACAATCGAAGAGAAAACAAGCGATAAGCGAAACCCCTACAAGTACAGCTTTGCTAGTCATACACGACACACGGTGCATAGATGTGAAGCATCCCAACCAGAGTACGGGACATACCACTCATGAAGACAACCAAAGCTTGTACCATTTGCGTTTCTTCTTGGGGGGTGGCGGAGGCGCTGGTTCGGGTGGAACCGGCAATCTACAGGCATCTCGTGAGATTCAAGTCATATCCTTGCTGGCTGCACGTACTCGTCCACAAACACTGGGTATTCTTTGCGCAGGGAGGCCATTGCCTGCGTGATTTGAGCTTGGTAGGCTAGACGGATGTTGTTAGGAATAGGTAACTTCCGCCTCCAAATAGCAACACTGTTTCCAGACGGTGAAGGGAGGAGGACAAAGACAATGATGTGCATAGCCGGGTTGTAGTAGCCGACGGACTCTTGCAAAACCCGATCCATGGTGCGTTGAATTTGGGGCCAAGTAACCCAATCAAAGGCTGGCTCGCTGGGTGAATGGACGGGCCGATAAGCAGCATTAACAACCAAAGCACCTCGCTCCCGTGTCTGCAGAAATTTCTGTAGCTGGGGGACTATGAGAAGTCGGGCTCGCGCAGGAGAAGAAAACCAGCTCACACCAAAAGATGCAATCCCAAATGACATGTAATTTATCCAATTTAAAAGGGATGAGACCCGTTCGTCCTTTTCTGGTGGGAACAACCAGTGAAAGCGATCCGCGGCCTTGCGCTCCTTTCCGTAAAAGGCGCGCTGTACACTCTCTAGTGCTTCACCCCGCGACTCAACGAACTGCACAGCTGTTATCCGCTGCATCGCCGCACGGCCTGGTTCGCTCTCTGCGGATGGTGTAGTTCCTGAATACGCATACGAAAGTGTCTTTGACATCGGGATTGTTGACAGCCCAAGCTTGTTCTGTGGCAGAGCATTGACGGTGAAATTTTCGACGACGGTCGAGGGAACAGCCGAAGGGGCGGAAGAGGGTTGCATAGGCGCTTGTGGTGCACCGGGGGAGAAATGAACTCTACGGTCCCAAGCATCTTGTGTCATGTCCTGTTCTTCGTCTTCGTCTTCGTCTTGCGCATCGTTCCAACCCCCACCAAGCCCCCAGACATCGTGTGCTTCTTCCTGCCGTCGCCCGTCGCCCTTGCTCTGCTGAGGCTGCACCCTTTGGGAAACATTCCTTGCACTCTTCTTGCTTTCGCGTTCATAGGGCTGTTCAAAGCGTTGACGAGGCTCGTGCTGATGCTGCTGGTGTTGGCTTCCGTGCTGAGCAGAATGGTGTTGCCGCCAGTTGTTCGCAACAGCAGGGGTGATCGACGGACCGGCGGTCGGGGCCATGCGATATGGCTGTTGGTTCTGTTGCGGTTTGTTAAGTAATGCGTTCAAGATCTGGGACCGCTGCAGCTGGGATAGAACTGGCTTGCTCCCAGTAGAGCTCGGGGAGAGTGGAATGGCGGGGTCAAAAGTTACCTTGGGTAGCCTTCGCGCCTCCTCGCTCCAGCTTCGCCATCCGCTGGTCGGTACATGCGACGTTGTTTGGGAACGGGCAGAATGGGCAGACACGGCATAGGTCCATGCCGCAGAGTGTGACCGCTGGCCATCATCGTTGGTCCGCCCGTCGTCTCCCTCCCATTCGTCGCCATCGTCGCCGTCTCCCTGCCCATCGTCGTCTTCCCATCCAGCATCTGCATGAGCCCAGGTGTCTTGGGCTTGTTGGGGTTGTGTGTGACTCCAGTTACTAGCACCTTTAGCAACCCCCGCGTTGGCACCGAATTTCAAATTTTGGTGGTTTGATGGTGGATATTGGAGTCGCTGTTGAGGTTGATAAAGCTTGGTATGATCACCTCCTCTGCCGATCTCGTTCTGCGCTAACTTGGCGGGCATATGCGTCTGAGTGACACTGGGTTCCCAGCCACTGGGATCGTTCAAAACATCATTACCATTTCCGGGTGGATCAGCCACCCATCCATCGTCTGGGCGATCGACATTTTGCCATGACTCTTCCTCCTCCTCCTCATCTGCACCTTCGTCAGCGCCATCTAAAGGGAGACGATAAGCTTCGGCGTGACCCCGGCCTTGCGTGACAGCAGAAATCACCGAGGAAGGCCTCCACTGGTTCTTGCTCCTCGAGTGTATAGATGGTTGTGGTTGGATGTGGGATGTGGTGCGCAACAGGCGGTGACGGAAATGCGAGTGGTGGAGGCGGTGACGGAGCCGACGGGGGTGGGGGTGGGGCACTAGCAGGGACGGCCGATGTCGGCTCTCTCTGCTTGCCCTTCTTTGCACCGTTGTTCTTCCCCATCCCTTGTGCACCGATCGCAGCTGTTAGCGATGACGCATGCAACACGCGGATGAAATGAAGGCCTCGGCGTGTTTGCGCTGTCGATGGGAGGAACGCGCACGCTTATAACGTGGTGTGGGGAATGCACAAGGAAGGCGGCGCCGTGAATACTGTTTTTCTATTTGCTAAGCTCTGGTAAACCATAACCCTATTTCAAGGCAGGCATCCTGCTGGTCATATCCGCTTCACCACCTCGTCCACAACGTCGCTCGTGCTGGCTTTACCACCGAGGTCGGGCGTCAAACATATACCGTCTCTAATCACCTCGTTCACTGCACTCTCTATGCGAGCAGCACCGTCCTCATACCCAAGCTGGCGCAGCATGAGCGCAGCTGAACGGATAGCAGCTAACGGGTTAGCAATATTCTGACCAGCGATGTCCGGGGCGGATCCGTGCACGCTGGAGTATCCTGTGAGATATTTCCATAGTTCATCATGTCTAGGACTCACGGTTCGCCCATGACAAAGTTATCCCCTGCGTTGATCGATGGGACTAAGCCAAGAGAGCCAACAAGCGCAGCTGCTGCATCTCTGCAATGCGGCATGAAGTCGAAGCGAAATCCTGCGAGAAACAACTCACGAAATAATATCGCCATAAAGATTGGGTGCAACCATCACATCGTAAATGCTGATTGGAATCGCTCGACCAAGCTTGGAGAAATGAACTTCAATGTACTCACGCCGGTTCCCGGAACAGTCTGCGAATGGTCGGCGATAATTAAGTGAGACAAGGCTACAACAAACCTATATACAGCGCTGTCAACGAGCTGTTCCGCAATCGTGACGCTGTCATATTTCCCGTTCGTACCCGGTAGTGTGGGAACACCACGGACGGTTTCGCGGAAAAGGCCATCCGTAATGGAGAGCACATTAGATTTGTGAATGATAGTGACATGCTATGGCAAGACGATAAGCACCACGAATCGAGCGCCAGGTTTCACAAACCTTGCGTGGTCGAGTCAGTGCAATCTTAAAGGCCATTTCCCCGATACGGCGTGAAGCGCGCTCCGTGATAAGGCGTGTCGCACGGGCTTCCGCGCCGTTCTCTCCAATGGTCCGCGTTTCGTCCTTGATATACTGGACGTCCCATCTATAAGCGGAAACGTATTAGCTATGGCGATGCTTGACTCACCAGACATTCGGTATTCTCCCGGACGACCACGAGGTCGACAGGCGGCTGTCCATGCGGGGTGGGTGCTACCTACCAGCGTATCTCATGAATCCTCCTTTCCAACTTTTAAAAAAACAAAACAAAACAATAGGTACCCACAGAGGACACGGGCCTAATGTTCGCATACAGGTCCATTTTCTTGCGTAGAGCTACAATAGGCGACGAGTAACCAGAAACTTTCCGGGAAGGCGAGCTGAGCGACTGGGCATCTATACCATCGTGTGGAGAGCTTCTGAAATAGGACATACCTGACTGCTCCAAATAAAGCGCAATCGCACTCGTTCTTCAATACTTCAAGTGTCTCGTCCGGCAATGCAGTACCAGTCCTCTGGAAGTATTCGAAACCAGCAAGGAGGTCGACAAATTCAGTTTTTGGTATCAACGACCCCAAAGCTTGGATCGCAGCTTTTGCTCCCTTTACCATTGAGGTAACGAACTGGCGCAAACAGGCTTGAAACTATAGACGTACCGGAAGGACTTCCCTACCAATTCCGTCAGCGGGAATCAGACCAATCTTGAGGGAGTTCCTGGCGGTTGTAGCTATAGAACGGAGAGGTGCCCTGAACGCCATTGCGTTTGGTCAATATTCTCAACCGTGGTCGTTGTGGAGCGGTGAGAAGTTGGGAACACGAGGTGTTCTCAATATTGCAAGCTAACTAGCGCTGATACGCGATCACGTGATCTGTTGCCGTGTGCCAAACGCGCAGGTGCCCGACGTTTTGGCAAGCACTCGGATGAACCAAGACCACCATCAGTGCGTGTTGCTGGACAGCACGAACACTCTCTCGTACACACATGGTTATCTGCTCCCAACATCTCCAGAGGGTATTCTCTCCAAGCGGGGACCACCAACGCTAGACGAAATCCCCGCAAAACGGTCGCGTCTAGCGCGTTCAAACAGTAGTAATGTGGAAGTGGGTGATGATGACACAGAGGACTTTGGTTTCATTGGACGCCGTGCTCAGCAGTGTACAATGTTCAACTTACTGCAGAGGTCTTCTTGGCGTCCACCATCCAGCTCTTCACGGATAATAGGTATGCGTCTCGTTGCATCGGTTTATATTACGCGTCGCTCACTTAGTCTGTGAAAGTACCCTCACATCTTATACTGCAGTCCTTCGTATCCTCACACAGATACGACGTGTTCAGATGCTCGTCCCTTGCTGATCATACATTTGTGACGCCACCTTATGCTTGCGCATATTCTTATGGTGAGAAAACCCGGTCTTCAGGCAGAATTCTACCCATGCCACCAAACAGGTGCCAAAGGGTCTGGCGCTCCCCTCCTTGCTGTAGCCACAGAAGAAGGCACTGTATCAGTCCTTGACACTTCTGAACGTCGTGAATGGGATTTCGGTATGCTTACTCTCAAGTGTTCGTTGCATGCGCTCTACTACCATTCATAGAACCTCAACGAACGATTTTTCAACCACACGAAAACGGTATATTCGACGTGAGATGGAGTCTAGATGACTCCATGCTTGCCACAGCATCCGGGGACAAGAGCACGCGCGTTTCTTCCGTCGAGACGCAAATTACGTTGCAATCGCTTCAGACTCACACAAGTTCTGTCAAGTGCATTGCATGGGATCCGTCTCACCGTGATATTCTCAGTACAGGCAGTAGAGACGGGCAGATATGTGTATGGGATGTCCGGATGGCGAGCAGCAGCGCAGGGATCAATGGGAGTGTCCCAGCGCTGCAGCCAGTTATAACGATTCATGCTGCGCATGGCCGAGGGAAATCGATCGGTGGACGTAGAAAGATGACTCCGCTTCCACGAAGTGTCACCAGTATATTATATACTGACACACGGTCTCATGCTCTGGTCAGTAGCGGATCATTTGACGGGTGCGTCACAACTGCTTTCAAAGTATGAAATGCTGATAAAGTTGTTAGCATCCTAAACTTGTGGGACCTCCGCCTCGTGATGGTGGATGACTCCAAGCAACAAAAAAGACCGCCTTGTGTGTCATCGCCCGATGATGCAACGACGATTAACGGGTCGTGCCGTCCACGCGGAATATCGAGCTTATGCGCTGGTTCTGGGCCAACCTCGGGCCTGCTCTTTGCACTCGGAGCTGACTCCCGGCTGTATACTTACTCATCTCCATCCTTGATACCATTGGAGGCAAAGACACACCCAAACCTCAAGTCCTCTTTTTATGTTCGACTTGCTGGATCACCCTGTGGGCGATGGCTCGCTAGCGGGTGCTCTGGAAAGTCCGGCAGCTCATTCCTATTCGATGTTAGCAACGCCACGCGCTTGTCCGCATCGCTCTATTCTAGGGAGAACTTGGCTGCCACAGTGGAACTTCGTGGACAGACAGGAGAGGTCGGTGCCGTGGATTGGGCACATGAAATGCTGGCTACCTGTGCCGACGACGGTACTGTTCGGGTTTGGAGGCCCAACTATGACGTCTACCAAAAGTGTTTGTCGGACCCTGATGCAGAGAAATGGAATTGGAGCGGATCACAAGATGTAAACTCCTGCGAGAGGTAATTCAGAATGTTGTATTTTACCATCTGCCAAACTTCAACGTTTGGTCAATCATCGCGAGACATGGCGCACCCCGTGGGTCCCATCCAGTTTCTTAGACCTTTTCAGGCTGTGCTCGGAGGCTCACTGTCAGTCAAGGTCTACAGTTGCAGAGCCTGGCCTGGACTTCGTTCTGACTGCCAACCCTTACTCTCCCATTTAGCCTGTACTAATGTGGTTGCCGATTCCACGGACTTGGCGGCGTTCACTGAACACTTTTCATTGCACAATCATGATGTACAGTCATTTAGGTAACCGACCATTATAGCACGTACCTTTGAGATTGCGAGGAATGCAGTGAAATCATGCATTCCTGGGAAGGATGCTTGAGGTCCGAGGGGCGGTATCACGAGGTGAACAGAGCCGGTTAGGGTCACCGGCTTCATACTTGGGCCGTATATTTCTAACCCATCCGAGTCCTGGAACAATTAAAGCAGCGAGACATTGTATGTACGACTTTATGCATGTTCATATGACCCTCTCGTTGTCCAGCACCTCGCCGATTCCAAATTATACACAGGTAACACATCGAGGTCCATCGTTGTCGTTCTCTTTTGGAAATCGCTGAGAAGTGTAGAAGCATGATTAAAATCGTACATGCATTGAAAAACTCAACAACGACCTGTAGCTAGGCCGCCAGCAGCAATCTACGGTGACCGGGAAAGGAGGTGGAGAATCTGGAAATGGCGCCAAGTTATATCCTCATCCATCTTTCTTTCTAATTATGGAATTATGACAAATCCTTAGAGGACGTGCCCAGCGTGTTGGACTGTTGCCAACCCGTGCCGCTCGCGCTGCCACCGAATCATCTTAGTTCGCATCACCTTCAGGACTGAATAGTGGTGGCTTAGTTTGTCCAAAACGACTTGCAAGATCGGAAGGCAGCCGTTCTGATCTCACAACGGACAATGTAGAGATAGTAGCAGAAGTGATACACTGCTCCGCAGAACAAGCCCCGCGAAGAACTCTTTAGCAGAAAACTTGTTCCGATTCGCGGGGTTTCCTGCCGCGCATGACAACAGGCCGCTGATCTTGGCGAAGGTAAAAGAAGCCACAAGAAAGGTTGACGCTCCACTTCGCACTGGGTTCGAATTACAAAAGCCATTAGAATACGGGTTTGGCTACGCGGTGGGTATGCCGCTATCGGATCAACTGTGAGACGACGTGAAGAGATGATGGGAGATCCAGGGAAATATCTATTTCTTTTGGATAGCGTTCACTAGCCTAAGAACCGATAATCAGCAAGATAAAGACCAAGACCAGTATCACTCACCAATCGAGACCTTCTTCCAAACCTTCACCCTTGGTCGCGCAACTACCGCGCACACTCCACTGTCTCGCAGTCTCTGCGCCCGCAAGTCCTAACTGTTCACTGATCTCTTCGGGTCTTAGCGCGCCATCTACGTCTTGTTTGTTGCAAAATACAAGGAGGGGTACGCCACTCAGTTCGTCCTCCGAGAGCATAGTCAGCAACTCGTTTCGTGAGGTTCCCAGGCGAGCATGATCGGACGAATCTATAACATAGATAATTGCAGAAGTATTGGGAAAGTAACATCTCCAATACGGTCTATATGGAATCAGCTCGGTGCCGGACACAGCTGCAACATATGTTCTCACCGAATGCTCGACTGTCCCCCGAGGTCCCACACTTGAAACTTGATGTTCTTATACTGGTACAGGTCAGACCAAGCAACTAGACGTTGAGCCTCTGACACACCTCCACGGTCTCGACATTGAAGCCGATCGCTTCGAGTCCAATGCGTCAGTTCCTGACCGGTCCAACCACCAACAACTCACTGGGTATCGTTGAGACTACTTCACCAATCTTGCTCGGGAAATGAGAGAAGTCAAACTTGTACCGAACGAACTCGCACCTGTAGCCTGTACAGTATCGTGGTCTACGCGCACACGTAAGGGATAGGAGGTTGCCACAGATTCTAGCTCGTGTAGCATACCTTTCCGGCCGAGTCGAGACCAAGCATTAATATACGGATATCTTGGTCCTTACTCCACCGTAACAGTGACGAAAACGAGTTGAACAACGAAGAAAAAGTGAGACCCATGGAGGCGAAAGACAGTAATGCGCAGACCGTACGACACAGAGACACTTGAATTTTCACACCGGGGCGTGAGAGCCTTCCACATCCGACCAGAGAGGCTGACTTTCGCCCCGACCCGAGCCTGCTCTCTGGTACCCCAATATTCAATGACCATCTTACGTGGCCAACAGCGCTGATGGCTCCAGGCAATCTGCCAACAGAAACGGGATACGTCAAAGAGCTTATCCAGCACAGTCACTTTACGAGAAAACAACCGCCCACTTAAAGTTTCACCATAGAGCGCCGCGGCGCTTCTGTGCTGACGAATCCACCCAGATAAACTGTTACAACGGGGATCAGGGAGGCAGAGCAGGCTGACTGTAACCCACTACTCGACGAGTTTTTTAGCGCTCAAAACGACACCGCTGGACTGGAAGATGTGATAGAGGCTCCTAATCTCAAAGTTCCAATGTCAGTTCCCACCAACCCCTGCTGCAACATGGTAGGTCGTCACAGTCATACCTAGAATTGACGCCAAGTGTTGTCAACATTTGCTCTGGCCTTGACATAAGCTCATGGGTAATGTCGATGAATCAAAACGAGTCCGGACTCGGAAGACTGCGTGCTAACACAGCTGGGGTGCCCTGCCACACAACCCCTGGTCAAGGTAGGCTGCAAGCCCAACGGTTACCACTGTCGCTCGACCTCGCGTTCCGAGTTGCGCAGGTATCCGGAAGTTGCCTCCTTAAGTCTCGCGATTGAACGTTCAATGCCTGGCCGGTATTGATGAGTTGAAGTTCGATTAATTCTATGACCCAAGGGCCTACAACGCTATTGAGACCGCTTTACAGGCGATGAACCAGGTACACAGGATGTAGTTGGTAGTTCAAGCAGAGACGGTCACCTGGACAGTTGTTGGCATCCCAAGATTGCCAACAACCGCAGGGACCCTGTTATGCTTCGCAAAAGAACCTGCCGCCAATTTGACTGCTCCAGTGAGTAATTCATTATCGACCTTGCGCACACGTTCGACGGGGCCCAACAATGCCTCAAAGTCCTTACGGACAACTTCCATGGCCACAACGTCAACCACAGCTGACTGGCCATCCCGCAGGGTCTGTGGAACACCCGTGGTATTGATCTGGTTCTCTGTCCAAATGGGTTCTACGTTGCACTTGCCGGTGCCAACGTTTGCGCGGCCGCCAAGCTTTGCCCAGTCACTCGTACGGTTGACGTTCAGCTCCGTGAAAACGATGTCTACGGCGCGAATAAGACCATCAATCTGTTCAGCGGTGTGGCGAGGCGTGACAGTGAACCTCAAACGCTCCTCGCCGACCGGGACGGTAGGATAATTGATGGCCTGAACGTAGATCCCGTGTTCGTGCAATAGTTTGTCGCTTGCCGACTTGGCAAGCCCTGCGTCTCCCACGAGAACGGGCACGATGTGGGATGGCCCGGGGATGATCGGAATATCTAGTTCAGCGAAACGCTCTTTGACCTTGCGGACGTTGACCTGTTTCAAAGCACGGTCGCCGATATGGTGTTTCTGATACAAGATCGAAGCATGAGAGCCGGCAACGGTGACTGGCGGAAGGGAGGTGGTGAAAATAAACCCTGGGGCGTAGGAACGGATCATATCGATGCAGTCACGCGAGCCAGCAACGTATCCCCCAACAGAGCCGTAAGCTTTGCCCAAAGTACCTGCAGAGGAGGTCAGAAAACCGGTGATGAAACGTCAGCAACCAGCGTACCAGTAATGAGGTCAACACGGTCCATGACACTGCCCTTGATGGCGCCCGGGGTTTGACCGGCCTTTTGGTGCGCCTCAAAATCGAGGTGTTCGGCAACTCCGGCACCACGAGGACCGTACAACCCCACGGCATGAACTTCATCCAAAAAGGTCAATGCGCCGTACTTTTTCGCCAAATCACAGATTTCACTGATGGGTCCGACGCTGCCGCACATCGAATAGACACTTTCAAATGCAATGACTTTTGGAGTCTCGATGGGCCACAACCGGAGTTTGTTTTCAAGATCCTCCAGGTCGTTGTGTTTAAAAATGACCTTTTTCGCACCGGAGTGGCGAATGCCCTGGGTCATGGAGGCGTGGTTGGACGCGTCGGAGAAATACACCAAGCCAG
>JBBPTT010001316.1:0-11208 GCA_038094175.1 Boletellus aff. lepidospora | reverse complement strand
TCAGGGGTCGTTACTAGTCGAGAAGCATAAACAGATGGGGAAGAAAAACTCATCAAAGTCATCCCTCGTTGTGCCGGTCTAAAGGGGGTGGCATTTCTTGTAACAGACCCCAACTTACCTAAAGAAACTGCCCCTGCTTGAGAGAAGCAGAGGGAACGAAACCTGTCACCACGTCTCGATCCGGGATTAGACTACCAGAAGATTCCGACCAAGAAGAAGAGACATATGTCACCAACTCCCCAGCCCCACAGCCTGAAAGATGGAGAATCCCTGGATCTTCCCAGATACCTCCTAACCTGTTCCAACCACCAAGAAGACTCTGTTGCATCTCACAAGTATCTCCAGTACCCCCAACCATCTCAATTCTTCCTGATCAATCCGAAGAAGAAAGAACCGGATTCTCTACTCCAAGAGAACCTTCCCCAATTGAGTTATCTCCCCCATCTACTAGCACCATGACTCACCAGCCGGCACCATCAACAACAGCTCCCCCACCAACTCCCACAGTGGTTACCCAACTGACAGTCAAAAAGTCAGAAATCAGGGCAGGATGTCCAGAGACCTTTAGTGGGAAAGCGGAAGACACCAAAAGATGGTTTCGAGCCATGAAGGCATACTTCATGTTAAACCATGAAGTATATGACGAGTTAGCACAGATCGTCATCCTCCTCAACAACATGAAAATGGGACTGGCAGCAACCTTTGTGGAAGGATGGTATCAGAAACTGGACAACGCAGTGCAAGGAAAGATCAACATCACCTTCAACGAGTTGGAAAAGGATTTCTTTACAACCTTCTCCCCAAGTGATGCTCAAGCCGATGCACGATCTAAGCTTTACACTTTGAAACAGGGCAGGGGGACCTTCCCCAGCTTTAGAGCTCAATTTGAGCTGCTAGTGGCCAACGCAGGAATGGGACACCAGGACACGATCCTCATAGACCTTCTCAGGGTAGCAGTAAACGGAGAAATTGTAAACTTGATGACAGCAGTAGACCCTGTCCCTGAGAAATGGACAAAATGGATTGAGAAAGCTGCGCAATTCGACCAAATCAGGACCAGAACCCAACTCCTCAGAATGGGTCAAACTCAACCTGAAGCAGGGTCATCCAGGAACCATCGAGACCCGAATGCCATGGAGATTGATACCATCAAATTATCTCCAAACGAAAGAGCCAAACATATGAGAAACAATAAATGCTTCATCTGCCATCAGGTAGGATGCTCCACCAGAAATCATCAGTCAAATGGACAGAACTTTAGGGGAAGAGGCAGGGATAGAAATTATAGGAAAGTCTCTCCCCCATCAAGAAATGCACCACCTACCCGAGTCCTACAGACTGAAGACAAAATCCAAACCTTCCTCGAAAGGAACAAAGTCTCTCAAGCCGAAGCAGTCAAAGTCCTTGAAATATGCTTCTCCAAAGATGAGGAACAAGGAGTAAATGAGGAACTTGCTGCTCGGGAGAAAGAAGCTGAGGGTTTTTGAAGGGGAAAGGTGTTTCAGCATCACCAATCCCCACAACCACCATTCCTGTAATTATATCGCCAATCGCAGATCGAGCAATTCAACTTCCCATCTCCTTATGTGAAGAAGAAACAGGAAAAACTGCTGAAGTATCGTCCCTGGTGGATAGTGGAGCAAGTAATTGCTTCATAAACCAAAAACTAGTAGAGTGACTAGGATTAATGACCAAAAGACTCAAGATCCCAATCAAAGCCACAAATGTGGATGGGACCCTCAATGAGAACGGAATGATACGAAGGAAAGTAACCTGTTACAGTTTTCCTCTTTTTCCCGTTTTCCCTTAATTTCCACCTGTGTTTGTGTGGAACAAGTACTCATTCCATTCTTACTTTGTTCCTAATACTTAGTTCTTCGCTTCTCTTCCAAGATCCTTTATTACGGTAGCTCTTATTCCTTCGTCATTACTCACTACCTTTACTACTGAGTAGTACCTTTACCTTCTACCTAAGTCTATAGCTTAGTTGCCTATACAACTAGCTACTCATACCCTTAGTTAGTCTAGAGCACTTGTACTTTCCTTACTCTAGACTAAATACGCAATAACACGTACTCTTGTGTTGCTCCTCAGTCCTCGAGTGCTCCCTCGAGTCCTTCGTCTTCTCAGATCCTCAGTCCTCGAGTATCCCTCGAGTCCCTCGTCTTGCTTGTTCTCCTAGGTGGATAGGACGCTGAGACCTCTTCGTGAGAGTCCGCCCTTCCACAGGTTGCTTGAACGACACCAGTTGTATGTTCAGCGTAACATAACCCTCTCTATGACCATTGAATCATTACTGCTGAAGAAACAAACTTTCCTCGTCATCAAGTGTGGAGAAGAGGACATCATACTAGGAATGTCTTGGCTAAGGCTAGTGAACCCCGAGATTGATTGGACCAAGGGTGAAATTGCCCTCTCCAAGACAATTGACCCAATATCGCATTTGCAAGATCATGACGATCAGTGATACCTATTACAATATTTATCTACAAACCCAAGCGCTTACATCAACCAGGAGTTAATCCGAAAGATAACTCACTCCATGGAAATTGCCCAAGCTGAAATGGTGAACAAGAAGGAAACCGTCCTTCCCTCAGAATTTGAAGAATTTCAATGAGTGTTTGAGGAACCCCCCCTAGGCAAACTTCCCCCATCCTGAAAGTATAATCACCACATCGATCTCAAAGATACTTTTGTACCGAAGGTTGCCAAAATCTACCCACTTAATCCCAAAGAGTTGGAAGCCTGCAAAATGTTTGTCAATGAAAACTTAAAGAAAGGAACTATCGTACCTTCGCAATCCCCGCAAGCATCCCCATTCTTCTTTGTACCAAAAAAAGACGGAGGATTATGCCCATGTCAAGACTATCGATATCTTAACAAACATACAGTCAAGAATGCATATCCATTACCCTGCATTTCCGAGCTGGTAGATCAACTGAAGGATGCTACCATCTTCACCAAAATGGATATCCGATGGGGATACAACAACGTGTTAATTCACCCTCCCAACCAATGGAAAGCCACCTTCATCACCCCAGTAGGACTATTTGAACCAATGGTCATGTTTTTTGGGCAGAGCAACTCTCCAGCTACGTTCCAAGCCCTTATGAATCACGTGTTCGCTGATATGATCGCTGAAGGATGGCTAATCATATATATGGATGATCTTATCATCACATCCAAACAACCAGAAGAACATATGGAGAGAACCCGCAGAGTCTTATAATGAATGATGGACAATGAGCTATTTCTCAAGCTGAGTAAATGCTCTTTTAATGTCACCAAAGTAGACTATCTCGGGATGATCGTTCGACCAGGAGAAATCACCCTTGATCCCGGGAAACTTAAAGCCATCCAAGATTGGAGAAGCCCAACATCGGCAAAACAAATCTGTCCATTCATTGGATTTTGCAACTTCTACAGAAAGTTCATCCCCGACTTCTCTGGGATCAGTCGACCTCTTCATGAACTCACCAAAAAAGGAGTTAACTGGAACTGGTCATCTGATTGTGAAAATGCCTTTAGAACCCTACAAAAAGCCTTTATGTCTAGGCCTGTCCTCAAGATGCCTGACTCCACTAAACCCTTCACAGTCATGACAGATGCCTCACTTACTGCATCAGGAGTGATCCTAATGCAAGGGGATGGAAATGGAGACCTCCACCCTTGTACCTATTTCTCCAGGACTTTCTCCCCCAAAGAACGAAGCTACGACATTTACGATCGAGAATTACTGGCAGTCATACAGGCCTTGGAAGAATGGAGGCATTACTTGTCAGGAACAGAACATCAGGTGACGATCCAAACCGATCATAAGAATCTGGCATACTTTAAACAACCTCACAAGTTATCCCGCTGACAAGCCAGATGGATGTTATTCCTGCAAGACTTTGACATTCGATATCAAAATCTCCCTGGAAACAAGATGGCCCCAGCCAATGCTTTATCCAGAAAGGAAGAAGTCAATACCACCAGTGACAACCAGGACGTGATCCTCATTCCTGACAATCACTTTATCAATCTAATTGATCTAGCCATACGAGAGAAAGTAATCCTATCTACCAAGGAAGACCCCCTAGCCAAGAATGCAATTGCAGCAGCACAGATGGGATCCTCCCTCTTCCCTTGAGCCAACGCCAACGACTGGAAATAGGAAGATGGAATGCTATATTTTAAGGAACATCTCTTTATCCCGGAAACTCAACGACAGACATTAGTCACTAAGTTACACAAATCCCTGGCTGGCAGACATGGCGGATATTTTAGAACCTTAACCCTGCTCCAATGAGACTACTGGTGGCCTGGCCTCTCCACTTTTGTTTGAAAATTTGTCCAAGGTTGTGCGATCTGTCAAGCAAACAAGGCCAACACTCACCCAACTACCCCACCACCAATCCCCAATCCCATGGAAGCCAATCGACCATTCCAAAACATCTTGATGGACTTAATCACCAATCTTCCTTTATCAGCCAGCTACAACTCCATATTGGTCGTGGTCAACCATGGGCTCACGAAGGGGGTAATTTTCCTCCCTTGCAATAAAACCATCGATGCAGCGGGAGTAGCCAAGCTTTTCTTCAGAAATATCTTTCCCAGGTTTGGACTCCATGATCAAGTCATATCTGATAGGGGCCCCCAATTCGCTTCTGCCTTTGCCCAGGAGTTGGCTTGACTTCTACAATACAATCTAGCCTTATCCACTGCCTATCATCTGCAAACTGATGGAGAAACTGAACGGGTCAACCAGGAGTTGGAAACATATCTGAGGATCTTTTGCGATGGAAACCCTGCTAAGTAGAATGACCTTCTCCCAATGGCTGAATTCGCTCACAATTCTAGCATGCATTTAGTCACCAAGCAAACACTGTTCACACTCATGATGGGATACGAGCCTCGAGCATACCCAGCAATCGGAAAAACTTTCCTTCCGGCACTCGAGTCACGAATGACCATTCTTGATAACGCCAGAAAAGAAGCCAAAGCAGCACATATCACTGCCCAATTAAGACAAAAGGAAAGAACATGGTCCAAGTACAAACCCTTCAAAGTTGGAGATAAAGTCTGGCTAGAAGGAAAGAACCTCCACATCCCCTACCCTTCCAGGAAACTCGCTCCTAAATGAGAAGGCCCCTTTGAAATCGAGAAGGTTGTCTCTTCTGTCACATTCCAACTCCAATTACTGGCATCCTGGAAAATCCATCCAGTGTTCCATGCCTCACTTCTCACCCATTACGTGGAAACACCGGAACACGGTCTGAATTTCCCTAAACCTCCCCTGGATACTATCGAAGGAGAGGAGGAATATGAAGTAGAGGAAATTCTAGCCCATTGAGGGACATTCAGACGAAGACAATATTTGGTTAAATGGAAAGGATACTCTTTGGCCAAAAACACATGGGAACCCACCATTAATCTAGCCAATGCCAAGGAATTACTGCGGAATTACCAAAGAAGAAACCCAACCGCCTTTCCGCAGTAGAAACCTGACTTATGCCGAAATGATGACCCTGAATCCACAGTTCCAAATTGATATGAAACACTGGTCCATGCACCACCAACATTTTCTATAAAAAGCCACCTCTCACATCAAAGCTCCCCAGCATTACAGCTCATACCTAGTCCCACCCCCCATTATCCACCCTCACCGCCATGCAATTCTCCATTGACTTCTATGAAGTCCTGCTTGTCCTTGCCACCCTCCTTTTATTCTACATTGCCCACCTGCTCCATGATCTCACAGAGAAAGCGAGATTCTGGGCAGTAGAAGTACGTGTTTGGGATAAGGTGCTCCTATACCTGTCATGGGGTGACGGGTCCATAGAAGCTGGACAAGAACAATAGTGGGTGGGGACCCCCACACTGGGGCCCAGGATCGAAATAGGCGCTGATGCGCCCATAACAGCCAGCAACAATGGGTGGTAGCACCACAGGACCGGAATTGGAGAGAGGTGACAGGACCTGAAGTGGAGCATCTGGTGGACTCGCCGATGCTAAATAGAAGATGGGCGGACCCCCAATAGAATAAAAAGGCTGGCTGATTGTACCTGTTCCACAAAAAGTCTGATCTCCATGACGCACACCTATTCACCCCTGTTACAAGAAATGCCACGATGAATAGACTGGCACGACGCAGTATGACCTTGATGAGTTTTTCCTCTCCTGATGTATATGCTTCCCAGCTAGTAACTTCTTCTGATAGCCATCTTCATTCTGATTTCTATTCTGTTCCCATGCCACCCCAATTCAGTCTAGATACTGATATGCCCATTTCTATTTCGGACACCACTCTCCTAAGATGATTCTCTTGCATCATCTCGTGTTCCACTCTTCCCCTGGATACCGCAGTTCTCCCGTCATACTAGATGACTCTATATCAGCCAATTCTTAGTCATGACGAGTTCTCAGTGGTATATATAGACTTGTGACATGTATTACTTTTCTTTAGCTAGTTCTACACAATCTACGTGTAGTTGTCTGGCCTCCTCAAGACTGCTCATTGCAGTTAGAGAGATCCTCTTGTGTCTTTGCACTACACCTCAGAGTGTGCACTTGACTAGTTGCTTTCATCGGTTCTGGACTAAGTAGTCAAACCTTTGACCTTGCTGGATAACTCCATGCAAGTGTAACAACCCCCCACATCCGTTTCCGACCCTATGGAGGGATATTGTCTGGCACATACTGAGGAGAAAGCCCTAGGAGAAGTTTATCGCTTCCATTGACTCCCTAAGCTGCAACTCTGACAGGCATTGGAGAAAATCTTACAGGATGTACATCTTGTTTTGATGATCAACCATATGCCCAAATTTGAAGCAAATGAGTTCCTCCCTCTCACCCTTAATCTGTATCATCGTTACCATGCCTTTGCCCTCCATACAGAACATCTACCTAGTGACCCCATGCTAGCCACCTCCTACGCCTTGTCCAGGATGGTGTTACACTTGTGTGGAGTTATCCAGCAAGGTCAAAGGTTTGATCTTCAATCGTAACCTAAGAAAGCAACTAGTCGAGCACACACTCAGAGGTGTAGTGCGAAGACACAAGAGGATCTCTCTAACTGCGACAGGCAGTCTCGAGGAGGCCAGACAACTACACGTAGATTGCATAGAACTAGCTAAAGAGTAGTTGTACAGGTCATAGGTCTTTATATACTGCTAGGTACTTTGCTATGACAAAGAATCGGCCGATGAAGCGTTATCCATCATGACAAAGAGACTGCGGTATCCAGGGGAAGTAGGAACACGAGATGATGCAAGAGAATCATCTTAGGAGAGGAATGTCCGAAATAGAAATGGGCACATCAAGAATGAGACTAAACTGGGGTGGCATAGGGGTCGGGTACAGATCCGAATATAGATGACTATCAGGAGTCGTTACTAGTCGGGAGGCATAAACAGAAGGAGAAGAAAAACTCATCAAGGTCATCCCTCGTTGTGCCGGTCTAACGGGGGTGGCATTTCTTGTAACAGATGGCTCTTTCTTGGATGAAGGACTACATCTTAGAGTTGCTCGTCCAACACGGAATTTTACCTCTCCTCACTTCCCTCCCCGCCTTACCTATGCACGAATTCATGTGGCCTATCTTACAATCCCTCAATGCTACTGAAACATGGGACTTTCTTATGGTTGGATTTCTATCTGACCCCCTCGCTCTTCAAACAAATCCACACCAGTATATCTGTATACCCCCACCGAGTAGTCCCACTACCCGATTGGTTGCCCACACCCCTACATGTGCTCCCAGCGAAACATCTTCGCACTTGGTGGAAGGTGAATTCTCATCACCCCTGGAAAGAACTGACACCCCATTCCCTAGAGAAAATGAGCAACCAATTCCCACTCTTCCTCCCTGAGCTTGATCTAGATCCCAAAGAGCAGCTGCTCATCGACGATTTGATGACCAATTCCTCCAACCCCTTGTTGCCTCGCTTGTCAACTTCATCACTAGATCTACTCCTTGATCAGCTCGTTCCCCCATCTGTTACACTTGCAGGAACAACGGACACTATCGCCCTGATTGCCCAGAATACACCTGCCCATTGTGTAGGGTATCGGCACCCAGTCACTCCCAATACAACTGCCCTAGATATTATTGCAGAATCTGTAATAGTGTGGCACACACTATGGAGAATTGCCCACAGAACCAGGATACCACTTCCACCAGCTCCAATGGAGGTGAGGGCGAACAGTAGATGGATTGTTCCAAGGTATTTGGGGATGTCAGAAGCAGGGCCTCCGATCTTTGCCAGAGGTATTGTTACAAGAAATGCCACCCCATCTAGAATGGCACAACGTGGTATGACCTTGATGAGTTTTTCTTCTCCTTCTACCTATACTTCCCAACTAGTGACGTCCCCTGGCAGTCACCTTCTATCCAATTCCTATTCCATTCCCATTCCACCCCAGTTTAGTCTCACCCTTGATGCGCCCATTTCTATATCAGACACTTTACTCCTAAGATGATTCTCTTGCATCATCTCGTGTTCCTTCCCTTCCCTGAATGCTGTGGTTCTTCTGTCATACTAGATGACTCTTTATCAGCCGATTCTTAGTCATGACAGATAGCTAGTGGTATATAAAGACCTGTGACATGTACTACTTTTCCTCAGCTAGTTCTACGCAATCTATGTGTAGTTGTCTGGCCTCCACAAGACTGCTCGTTGCAGTTAGTGAGAACCTCTCGTGTCTTCGCACTACATCTCAGAGTGTGCACTCGACTAGTTGCTTTCATTGGTTCTGGACTTAGTTGTTGGACCTTTGACCTTGCTGGATAACTCCATGCAAGCATAACATCTATCTTCCTCGTGATCGGACTCCTCAGGTGGTCTAATCCTGGATTGAGATGTGTTGATCAATGATGATCCCTCTGCTTGTTATTTCAAGCAGGGGTAGAGTCTTTCCTTAGGTGAGTCTAAGTTGGTGAAACAGTGACGCATATAGGGCCAATGTAGCTATGGCACTGTCCACCAGTCGCAGGATGGTGGTGATTGCTAGAATGAAGCCCAGGACTAGCAAATCCAATCTTCCTCTTGAAGATGATTTTGTGGTGGTTGTCTAAGGTCCTTCTGCTAAGAAGCAGGGACAAGAATAGAGCTAGTTCTTTTGTTACACTTGCGTGGAGTTATCCAACAAGGTCAAAGGTTTGACCTCTTGAGTCTAGAACCAGTGAAAGCACCTAGTCGAGCACACACTCTGAGGTGTAGTGTGAAGACATGAGAGGATCTCTCAAACTGCAACAAACAGTCTCGAGGAGGCCAGACAACTACATGTAGATTGTGTAGAACTAGCTAAAGAAAAGGTAGTACAGGTCACAAGTCTTTATATACTGCTAGTTATCTGCTATGACCAAGAATTGGCCGACAAGGAGTCAGGGATCATGACGAGAAGACTGCAGTATCCAGGTATGGATGGAACACAAGATGATATGAGAGAATCATCTTGAGAGAAAAGTGTCTGAAAGAGAAATGGGTGCATCAAGATCAAGACTAAACTGGGATGGCATGGGGATTGGGTACAAGTTAGAAAGAAGATGACTATCAGAGGAAGTTACAAGTCTGGAAGCATAGATAGATGGAGAAGAAAAACTCATCAAGGTCATGCTGCGTTGCGCCAGTTCAGATAGGGTGGCATTTCTTGTAACACAAGGTATTCCATTTTTGGAGTGTCGAAAGAGCATTTGGAGAGTTTGAGTGATAGGTTGTGATCTCAAAGTCATTGGAAAACTCAAAGGGTGCATTGATGATGGAGCTCAATGTCATCCTTGGTGTGTATGCCAATATCATCCATGTAGATCTTTAGCCATCCCTCAGTGAGAATGTCAGTGAAGACATGATTCATAAAACTCTGAAAAGTGGGAGGGGCATTGTTGAAGCCGAAGAACATGACCATAGGTTTGAAGAGACCAAGAGGGGTGATGAAGGCGGCCTTCCATTGATCTTCTTCTCATAGTTGGACATTGTTATATCCCCATTGGATGTTGAGCTTGGTGAAGATGGTGGACTCCTTCATGTTGTTGATGAGATCTGAGATGAGGGGGAGAGGGTAAGTGTTTCAGATAGTGAATTCATTAAGATACCGATAGTCTTGGCATGGGCAGAGAGTGCCATCTTTCTTTGGAACAAAGAAAAACAGCGAGGCTTGAGGGGATTTGGAAGGGATGATTCAGCCAGTTTTGAGGTTTTCTTCCACAAAGGCCTTACAGGCTTCTTTCTTGGCAGGATTGAGAGGGTATATCTTGGCTATTTTTGGGACAAAGGATGGTTTTAGCTCGATTACATGGTCATAGGGTTGGTGCAGAGGGAGAGTACTAAACATCTTTTCAGAGAAGACATCCAAATATTCCTTACACCATTCCAGAATTTCCTGTTCCTTGGGGGCTTCCTGTTGCACGAGTTGAGTGGAGAGGGTGATCTTGTCAATGGAGTGGGGTGTCGAGGGACAAATGGTGACTGTTTTGGCAATCCAGTCGATATCAGGGTTTCGTTTAGTCAGCCAGGAGGTTTCCAGGATGACTTTCTTTTCTCCAAGTGATATTACCATGAATTTGATGTTTTCCGAGTATGAGGGGAAGAGAGCTTTGGTGGAGATGGTGAACTTAATGATCCCTTTTCGGTTGGGAGTTCCATCCATGTTGGTTGTGGTGAGGGGTTGAGTCATCTGGCAGATGCCAGATCAAAGGGAGGGTACTAGGCTGGAATTGATGAAGTTCCCAGTGGCCCCGCTATCAATGAGGGAAATGGTGTTGATAATTTGGGAGTGGGACTGTGGGTGAACTGGGATGTGAATGGTTCTTTCATTGGGCTTGTCTACTAGTATATGAGGGAAGGACGACGTCAAGGCAGCTTCCCTATTTAAAAATCCAGTGTGAAGCTATCTATCTGCATCTCTCCAGGTTCAAAACAGAGTTTAAGTGTTTGGAGGATTTCCCCTTCTCCTTTTCCAGTGGAGCAAAGTTGGGACATGTAGGTTTTGAGAGCAGAGGGAGGGGAGGAAGCGACTGGGGAAGTGGCAGGGATTGAGATACTGGTGGTGGTGGTGGCTACTGTGGCAGGGTCACAAGGGTGAGGGGGTCTGGAAGGGGTGGTGAAGGTAGTGCACTTCCCTGCATTGTGTCCTTTCTTTCTGCAGTGAAGACAGCAGCCTTCCTGGAAACATCGTGCCTGTTCCTCTGGAGTGAGCTTCCCTACTCTGAGGGTGTCAATGTCCATG